>VXBT01001421.1:219859-258957 GCA_013400235.1 Oriolus oriolus
CACTGTAAAGTAAAAAAAAAACTGCAAAAAAAAAAAAAAAAAGAACAAAATCTTTTTCAAATGGAATAAAAAGGGCAGGACAAGTTTAAAACTTGGCCCCAGCACTTTAACAGGAGACTTAGGATATAATTCTGATTCATACATTAGACTTCAATATTGCCCTGAATAGTTACCACTGGAGCCAGCACTCAAAGGTGGTAAACTTTCATGGTTTACAGTCTGATATTGGAACATATTTTATGTCATCTATTAATAATATCAGAAAACATTCAAGCCAATGCACTATATTTCTTTTAAGTAAAGCTGATGCATTCTGAGTCTTTTTTTTTTAACAAACAGTAAAAAAAGGGTTATTTTGCCATATACTGTGTTGATGTTATGAGACATTATGTCTGAAAGACCACAGCTTGCTTCTTCAGACTTATACCTTACACAACTATATTACTTAGACAAAGGAAGATCACTGACCTATATGCTAAAAAATATGTGTATTTTTAGCAAAAGTTGTGCATGAGAAAGGAGCAGTAAACTACATTTTGCCAGCACTTTTTTAGGTGATTTGAGTACACCATAACTGCTGAAACAGATCAACCACTTTGAACACAGGATTCAGAGCAGCATTCATAGGTTTGCTTGTGTAAATCACAGAAAATTCTGTGATCCCCACCAAATCCAGTAGCTGGATCAAATCAGCAAAGTTCACTATACAACAAGTCTTCACACATCCTTTGGACACCAGATTTGAAACAAACAAACACCAGTGAACTTTGTTTGCAGGACCCTGAGGCTGCAGTGATGCTGGTGCTGTGCAGCACCTGTCCCATTTCCCAGCAGCTCCCTGATCAAACAGCCCACAGTATTTCTTCTGGGGTACCTGAATGCAATCTGGCTGAAATCAATGGCAAATCTCCTCCTGCATTAAAAAATGAAGGGCTGATCCAAAGTCTATTGAAATTACTATGATTTTTGGACCGAAGCCTAAATAATCAGGTAAAAGGAGAACGTATCTTGTATTTACAATTGCAACCATCTCCCAAGGGCTATTTTAAAAACTACAAAAACATCCCACATCATACAGCAGCCTATTAGTACTAATTTTTCTCACTCATGTGCAAATACTCTGGTCTGCTTCACGAAGCTGTAAATCAGTTAAAGGTTTGGTGCCATTTTAAAAGTCCTTTTTCTCTTATGCAGCGTAAAAATGTTAAATGAATAAAGGCTTATACCATCAAAGCACAAAAATATCTTACAGCATGATAACACAAACAAACAAAAAAATTTACTACCAGTGAGATAATTTTATAAAGCTAGATTACATAGGCTCAAGTGGAAAGAGGTCAGGTTTTATAGTCTTAAGAGTATTAAAAAAAGTCCAGATTGTTTCCAGTTCTCGGACTTCTGACTGCCTTTCCTTCCAGACCAAGAACCAGCACAACAGTTGCCTGTCTCTAGGAAGGTGGAGGGGAAAAACCCACAGAGAATGAAAAGGAATGTTTGATTTGCCAATCATTCCACAAAACGTGGAGCCCACAATTTGTGTCAAGCACATTAAAGTACTTAAGGCTAATGTTCAAACAAGGCATTACTTTACCAAAGACCATGCTAAACACTCGACCAAGCACTGAGCACCTTCAACTGTTGCCTCAAATCCCATGCAAGCATTTATTTCTGTAAACAGTTTCAGAAATGCAAAAAAATGTGTTGATGTTTACAGGACATCCTGCATGCTGCAAGTTGCACCCAAAGTCTCAGTGTTTTCTCAGGGGTAATGGTTTAAAGGGATTAGAAAATAGCAATAGGTTGTGGTCCAAACAGAAAAGCAGCTGCTTTATATAAAATAGAAGAAGAAGGAAAAAAAAAAAAAAAAATCAGAGCTTCCACAACATGAAAAAATTAGTAACAAATTCCCTACACTTTATTTTTTTTTTAACTACAGAGGCTCCCAGTTCTGTTTCTGAAAATCATGGGCACCCTCTGTACCCCTAAGCCTCCAAGCCAAGGCTCAGCATCAGTGCTGGTGGGAAGCTGCAGCTGCACCTGACACACACAGCACCAGGGTGTTTCACATGAGGAGAATTAAAGTGCCTCGGGTGTTACAGGTGCTACAGTACCACAACCTGGAACACATTCTAAGCTCTGAAAACGAAAAATACAGTTGTCAGCAGTGATCCTCTCAAGGAACCTACATTTACCATTTTTGCTGTTATTGCCAAAATTGGTAATTAATGTTTGTAATTTTCTTCCTTGTAAGCAAATACCTTTTGAAGTCTAAGTAGTTAGTAGAAATAAATTAGGTTTAACTGGCAATGCTGACAGTTAGTTTGAAACAGTACAGAGAGAAATAATTGTGGGAAGTGGTAAAGAGATGTTCTTCAGTTGTCCCAAGGCTGGTTCATTATGCAAGTGTTAATGACATCAAGAACCATTTTAACTATTCCTAGAAACAAAGCTAAGATATGCAGATTTTTAAAAGAAGGTTTTTCACTTCATCCTCCATATTAGTGGCATACAAACTGGAAGAAATTTAGGTCCAAGTACATCTGTGCTAAAAGGGTCATTGTGACATCCAGTCTGTCCTATGAATAATTTTCCCGTGCTGGACAGGCCTGAAAGGATGACTGCTAAGGATGTGAGGGATATCATCCACATGCTCAACAATATAAATCCCATTTAAATTACCCACTGCCTTGCAAAACAATGCAATTCTATTAGAAACACCTTACACAGGAGGAATCATTTTATCAAGCAAGCGCCTTCCTAATCATTATTCTAGGGATGGTATAAACTGAAACTTCTTTTTTTAACTAAGGCTTTCCATGTAAAAAGGAAGAAGCTGCTATAAACTCTCACAGGTCTTTAAATGTTATCTGTGGCAGAAATGACACAGAAAAAATTCAAATTAATCACATTCATCCTTCATGAAAAATTCAGCAATACAATTTTATCTTCTCATTTGTGAAAAATTCAACAGGAGCTTAAACAGCTCAAGAAGTTCAATAAATTTAGCTGAATTATCAAAAAACTAAACAATCTTCTCTTTCCTTGACTAAGCCCAGTGAAAAGACAGAGTTTCAAAATGTTTGTGCTCTGTAAACGAAGTGATTAATGCACCATTAGGCTTTATCAGCCTAAAACATCCTCTCATCCATGTATATCTGAAGAATGACTTTCCAGCTCCAAGCACTGCATTTCCCACAGTACTTGAACCATATCTTTTTGATTTAGAAGCACTTCTCTACTGTATCTCAGCTGACTCCTACTGATAGATGGTAGCAGCACCACGTCAGAGCTGTGGAAGCACAGGATTATTTCTGTTACCTCCAGACCCCTCAGTCTTTATTTAGAAGGCTGAACCTAAGCCTTTATCAATGTCAAAATTCTCGGATAAGAACATGTGCCAACTTCTGGAGGTTCACTGGGGGCATGAGGAGGTCAGTGGGAAATTCACATTGCGTTGCATCAATCGCTCATGATTTAACCATTGGTCTCCTCTGAACAATGTCAAATGAGTGCCTAGTCTGTAAAATGTTAATTCATTTCATCAGGTGTCTTCTTCCTAGTCCAGTGGAGCAGAACTGAGTTAAAGACTTTACAGCAGAGTATCTGCCCAAGTACACATCCTTCTGTCTGCTCCTTGGAGGATGAAAGGTTAAAAAAACAAAAATACTTTAAATCTATTGTTAGAAACTGAAAAATGCATTTGGGAAAACTTGGACTTGTAAACATCAGAAGATGAAATACTAAATGTGAGTTTAAAAATTCAGTCTTTTATGAGAAATGTGTATGGCAGAGATGCTAGAAAAGCAAGGCACTTAGTATTAAAGTGGTTTTATATATATATAGCTCAACTTCAAACTGAATAAACATGAATTTGTGGCCCCAAAGGTATGTCTAAGAAAAAGGGAAGAAAATCTGTATCGCCTGCACAGCCTTTATCATGCACTGGAGCAGCCTCAATACCTGTCCAGCACCCAGGGGAGCAAGAATAAGAGAAACAACTAAAAGTTTAGGTCCATTCTCCTTTCTCCCTTGAGAAATCATTCTGGGGGATGACCCAGAAAATGAGGGGTCACTTCTGCTACCTGGGAATCCTCTGAGGTCAGTATCATCACAGCCACAGCAGGACTAAGGACCCAGGCCAGTGAGTTTCACCACAGAATTTGGGGGAATAGGATTACAGCCTCGTAGAATGTACTTGATCCAAACTGAAATGATATAAAATGTGTTTTCTGCAGAAACTGTATTACTACAGATTCCCTGTGAAGGCTGTTACACTGCACAAGGTGAGGACCTACTGGCTTCTCTAAGTGTGATTTACACACAGAGACCTTTGGCAGGCTTGGGACTGAGGCTGTAACAGAAAACAAGAAAGGCTGTAATTGTCAGCGCACAAAGAAACATGGACTGCACACAGCAGCTCCACTATTTTCTCTGAACAACAAAACCTTGAGCTTAAAGTGGTAGTTGGTACTTTAAAAACTGCCAGTTCCCCATTCAGTTTGCCAATCAACAAAAGTATTTAAAAACAGTTTTCAGGTCAGTAAGGAACCTATCACACACAAGTAATTATATAATTACTTGTGCATATGCTACTCACACACTCCCACCCAGCAATTAGCCTAAACAAAAGTATTGTTTGAATAGGATCATGCCTGACTTATGCAGTACCAGTCTCTGGAAGAGTAGTTTTGCCTGAAAATGTAAGTGGTTTTCATTTGCTCTTAATCCTTGCCTCCTTTTCCTCCCTTCCACTCCAAATCAGAAACACATTTTGCTTGATTATGGAGCTAATTTCCTTACCCAAAAAAAACCCCAACCAAAAAAACATACCCTCAAAAATAAAGAGGCCAAAATTAAACCTGCAAACAAAAAACTAAAGGTATATATATAAAAAAAAAGGAATAGAATTAAAAATACTGGGGAACACCTAACATCACCTTCAGTTACATTTTCAGAGAAACACCAAATGATGCTTTTTATCTTCACACAGCCTCACAAACACATGACTGTAAACTCCTTAAAACTTGTTACAAACATCTGCAGGATTAGTATGGAGTGCCACACACCTGACCTGGTAATTTGTTACTTACACAAGATGACCCAGCTAAGAGGATGGAACGACTTGTAGGATTCAAGTCAGTGAAATCAATGTTCCTCTGACATCAGCAGACTGGCTGAGTGAGGACTGCAAGGTCAGCCCTCCACACAGCAGAAGAGCAGTATTTCTAACACAGTGCTGAAGTTCCCACAGCCACGTATTAGCAGCTGCAGTTCTGGTGCTTGGACAAAATTAAGTTTATTGGTTCATCCTCCGAGTACACAAGTGAAACCACCAAGTGTTCCATAGTGGAGTGTTTTCATTATAGAGGAATGCCTGAAATAGTTTGTGGCCACTTGAAAGCAGTTTGCTTATTCAAAAAAAGAATCTCTAAATGAAGAGCTAGACATTAAGATTCAAGACATTAAGTCTTTTTAATACCTTAATTAAACTATTAAACTCAGAACTATTATTTTAATGTGCTTTTTCAAGGTACCAACAAAAATGGCTCGTCAGAGAACACCACAAATTTCAGGGTCCTTCTGAAACAAGAGTACCGGAGCTTTATGTACTTGGGTAGCAAGTGAGCCACTAACTACAAATCTTCCTCCCTTCTCGGGATTAGAGCTTGTCTTCGCTGATGTGTTAATTTGCAGTAATGTCCCTTACATGACTCATCTCCAAGCCTGAAAACGCGTGGCTCCGTTTCTGCGGTGACCGAGACGCAAACCAGCTGGCAGCGGAACAGAAGGGCTCGGCCTGGGAGCAGGAGGCAGCGAGCAGCTGATGCTCAGAACCAGGCTGGGACTCGGGGACCGCTCCAGAGGCAGAGCACGGAGGACGGCGATCAGCAGCAGGTGGAACGGGAAAGGACACGAAGGAGATTGTGGAAAAGCATCAGTCAGCCCAGAGGGACCCATCAGACAATTTCTGTCCGCACAAGAGTTTCCTCGGTGTAATGTGAAAAACTTCCGGAGCAAACACAAACAGTTATTGCTGCTGGACTACAGATAAAAAGGTGGAATAATAGGTTCCATCAGCTTACTTCACTATTAACTTTTGGAGTAATTCAGATCTTGGGTTCCACTGCCTTTTTTTTTTAAATTAATACTTTAAATGCCATGCTCCTTTTCCCCCTGAAAAAGCAGAAGCCAAGACAGACTATTTCTATTTGTGGAAGACAAGACTTAAATGAGAATATTTATTTTCTTGATTTTGGCATTCACTTTATAGCAAGGCACTTTTCTAGCAAACCCAAAGAAAGTCTAGTTATTAACTGCAGCAGCTGTAGCCTGTGCATTACAACTTGCACATCTAGTTGAAAATAGACTGACTGGTTTCTACCTTACCTCGCACAGCCAAACACTCACAAGTCTGATAGTGCATATTTTCATTAATACTTGTTTAGAAACAGATTTCTTTGCCAGGACTGGACTACTCAGAGCCATATATCTAATTCCAGAATCAGGCTATCCTTGTTGTGAGTTTAAACTGGTAAACACCATAAAATTTAGAAGCAGCAAGGTCAGCTAGAAAGCTAACTGGTCAAGCAAACATTTGCTCACTTGAAAGATAAACTTATTTTCTTTTTTCTTTCCATTTTTTTTACCCACACCCCCAAGAGAAACTCTTTCAGCCAGCCAATCAAAGTGGAAATGTACTTCAAACACATTCAGCCCAACCAAGTTTTCACTGCTGTCCTTCTTGGTGGTCCGTCATATGGAATGGTTTTAATACTTGGAAGCAATACCTTAAGTGTCAGAAAACAAGAACATTTTATTTCTGCAAGAAAGCTTTCCAGTACTACTAGTATTTTGGAAAAGAAAAAAATTCCTTGTAGCAGATTAAAAGGTGAAAAGCCAAAAGAAATCAGAAAGAAAACTAGGAAACTATTCCTTACGGCAAGGTTCAACATGTAACTCAAAGTTCGAGAAAGGGCTATTACCTGTATATTTATTTCATAATTTCATTTATTTTCATATATTTATTCAGTTATTTAATTATTTTCATAAAAGGTAGGAGAGGGGCATGTATTGTTTTTCAATCTCGAATTTCTAACAGCAGTTGAGGTCTTTGGCTATGCATTAAAATCTGTTTGGTCCCAAGTTAGTTTTAAATTGCATTGACTCAGTAGAATTTCAGAAATGCAGGATGCAATGCACTAACACAAGACATCACTTGGTGAACAGCACAGGAGCCTTTAGAAAATATTCAATTTAAACATTTCTACATTTCTGTCCCTTGGGATCCCTCAAAAGTATTTGCTTTGAATCACTGTTTTCCCCTGAAGATAGAGCAATAAATGTGTCAAAACGATGATGTCCCACTCTGTGCAGATGTCACCCCAGTGAATCAGGCTGGCAGTATTTAATCACATCTTAAATGTATTTTCTTCTATAGTCATAGAAGCTGTAAAAAAAGGTATTCACTGAATTTTCAAAACATCTAGCCAAAGAATTTCATCTGCATGTAATTCTTAAATACACACACAGCAACGAAATATGCAAAGAGGTTAGTGCAGCCCTGTACAAAAATGAGAGCACAGTCCTGCCAGATTAAACCAGAACACAATGTACTATCTTGCATGTACAACATGAATCCATATGTAATTCTGCTGGGCTAGAGCAGAGTACAGTGTGTTCCTATTAATATTTACTCATCTTTCATTTCAAACTGTAAGCTTGTCATTTCAGATAGCAAATACTTTTGAATATTTAAGTAACAGCTAGTTCTATTTTACTGAGATTACTTACTAACAAAGGAATGAATGATTCTGATTAAACTGGCTCCCTGCTTGAAAAATATCACACACAACAGCCAAAGAAAACCCCTTTGAAACATTCCTGTGTTTGGAGGATGTAAGGAAACTAATCTTGGATCATGACGATGATGATGCTGCTATATAAAAATATTATCCATCAATCCCTGGAAATTTTGCTGGCCTGGACAGAAGGAACAGTGCAAGGGAGGAAAGGGCACACTTGAGAAGACAGGGATAGAGGTTGTCCTGCAAGTGTCTCAACACTGGTTAGCCAAAAGAATGGAGGTTGTGAGCCACCCTCTTCTCCACCTCCACACCGCAGCCTCAGGAAGCTCTCGCCCCTCTCATCTATTCTGTTCCCTTCCATGGACACAGAAGGAGGAACAACCTCCAGAGCAGACCAGACCGACCTCTTGTTTTGTTGGAGTCAAGTGCACATGGTTATTTCACTTTTCCAATTTTCCAGTGTAACTTTGGATGTACCAGAACACCAGGACTCTGTAGGATTGCCCACAGGACAGTTCTGGAGATCAGGAAAAAGAAATGGATTTCCCACAGGCCAGCAGCCCATCACAGCAGGACAAGATAGAAAATGGATTGCTAAAACTAAATGAAGAAATTAAGGTGTGTGAGAAGATGCTGCTGTATTCTTTATTTATGTGGAACTTTCCAGTACTGATTCCATTCCTGTGCTGGATAGGTTAAAATGGACTTTCAATGGACATTCATTCCTCTCTTTTTATTCACCTGTGCATTCTTATCACATTTATCATATATCAAACCTATCCGTCCCAGTTTAAAAAAATTCAAGAGATTATCCAATGAAGGATTTTCATCCTCTGGTTTTAAGGCTTCCATCCATTCACACCAGTAAGTGTCAAAAGAAGAAGTTGAATTAAACACAGAAAACAAAAAGATCTAGTTTTCTGACCCGGTTTGACCATGATACAATTGAGTTTTGTATTACTATTTCAGCAAAAATGTAATTATAACTGTGTATTATTACAAACCTATGATTAATTTCCTAGAAAATCATGGAAAATCTTTCTATTTACCGAAGAAATCCTGGTTTACTCACAGGAAGGTAAAGCTAGAGATATAGATCAGTTCCCATCTGCATTCAATGTATGCATAATTTTTAATAAATAATGCTTAGGGACTGAATTTTCTTTCAAAAGAAACTACTGCTAATACAGTTGCTTTTACTTTCAACATTTTGATGTTTCAGTTCCAGGAACTCAAACTTCATTTCACACTGCTAAGTATCTGGGAAGAGCAGGCTTCAAAACTAAATCACATTTATGAAAGAACAGAAGCTGGCCATATCCTAGATCCAATTCAGATCTCAATGGAATTAATGGAAAACTTTCCATCAAATGGAATTGAGCTTGGAACAGGCTTCTGTATAGAGCTATGCTGGTATTTGAGGGTTTTTCAAGGGGATTCATTTTGTTTGTTTTTTAATCAGCTATACCGTTCACATAGTCCAAACAGTCTAGTCAAAGACTCAGACTAAGCCTCTGTTATATTTGATTTATCATCTTCTCCAAAAACGTGCTCCATTAAATGGAAACTATTTTGATCAAAGTGTATAACCTTTATGGTGTTTCTCAACTACTGTCATTAAATGCAGCCTGAGTTGCAGCTGCATTTTACTGTCCTGTAAGTTATTGCTTTCCCAGGTGTTTGGTCCAAGGAAGGTCTTATCCAAGCACCTTTCCTGCTGATAATTAAGACCCTCTAGGGAAGCAAAAGTATGGATTATTGTAAACATTTAAACAAAATTCAAGTAGTTCTCAGTGGCTCGGCACGCTTTCTATTGTATCTTTTCTGCTTCCTTTTGTCTATCTAAAAAGATTGTCTTTAAGTTTAAAGCTTAAATAACCTCACCGCAGTTCTCTCTTTTAGGGTAGTGATGAGCAAACTGTTTTCCTCAAGTAGCTCCTGCAAGGAGACCACCTTTCAAAATAAACCTGCCCATCACTGACACAACCATACCTTGTGATGCAGGCAAAGTTTGGCTCTTCTCACACTTCTGCAGGGAGTGTTTCCTAACAACTTCCCTCCCCTTACATTAACAAACGTACTGTAAGTGTCTATGAATGTAATTCAGACAGTTTTGATGTGAAATTCAACTGACTCCTGGAACACATTGTGTTATGAGTAAATTTCCACAGCACGCCACCCATTTCCTAGGTTAACTTCAGATCTTTTGCCAAGATTAACAGCATTTCTTTCAAGTTGCTTTCTTTACATTTATATCTATATTCCATGTTTAACATAATGTTTCTATTAGTCTGGAGAAAGCATTAAAGATTTTTAACTTTAAAAAAAATTATTTGTTTTTTTCTAAACACTGCTCCATCCATTATCAGACTTCCCATTTGTTTCTTTATAATTCACCCAACTTTCCCTTACAAAAACTTCATGAACTAATACAATATTCTGACCTTTCACAAGCTGGAAAATGCAAGATCTGCGTAACACCGATTTTTCCATTAAGTAAAACAAATTAGGGTAAGTCAAACAATTCACAGAATGGACAATCGCCTCTAATTCTACACATTTTGCAGATGTAACTATAAACATCTATTAACACACCACTGAAGTACTGCTGCTTTTGTCTCCATTACATCCTATAAATATTTTCCAAAATTGGTTTTACTTATGATTTATGCAGCTAAGTGCCTTCGTTTTGATTTTGTGTAGTGTGCTATCATTCAGCTTGCTATAAATTTGATGTGCCTCCAGAAGATAACACACATTCTGTATCTCAATCTGTATCTCAGGGTTACATGAACGTGGCAATCTCTGCAATTTTCACACATGGCACACTGACCTGGTCATCGTAACGGTAAGTGAGGAACTGCTCCCCCGTGGTATCCTCAAGAAAACTCCCCTGTGGAGAAAGTGCAAACTCAGGCAAGAAGTATGCACCTTGGGATTGCTCTGCTCTCGTCTGTAAGAGATTCAGAAAGGTCACGTTACACCTACTACAAAAACAAGTAATTTTTAAAAAAACCCTATGCATATAATTAAAAAATCTAGACATGAGCTTCTGAAGGAAAATAGAAAAGAGTTGTGTTTCAAGGCACAGTATTTCTGGGTGGATATTTTGCTGTGATGAAGACATGCTAAATATCTACAGGGGTCCAAACCAAAACAAGATGCCCCAATAGCAGAATAATCTGCTAAACCAAAGGTGGCCATCTCTGGCTTATCAACCATCACTGCTCAAAGACATTCAAAAAGCAACATTACACTTCCTTTGTCCTCATACACTTCACTAGAGAAGTGGCTACTGCAGGTAACAGGCTTTAGGGTAAATATAATATATTTATTTTTACAGGAAAATACAAAGAATCACAGAATAACTCAGCTTAGAAGATATGTTGAGGGCTCATCTAATCCAACAGGGTTACCTATGAAGCCATGACACTGTGAATTACTTTTCTATCTCGCAGGAAGGTACTACAGCAAAGAAGAAACAGGAAGGGAGTGGGAATGACAGGAGTGAACACAGGCAGTGCTCCGTATTAGTTCACTATGCTCTTCATAACTGGGGAAGAGCTTTTGAGAACATGCTGGGAAAGAAAAAAAAGGCTCATTTCAAGCTACAGAGGAACTGATTCTGTGAGAATCATAGCTGGTGCCTCCAGCTGGGCTGTCTGACACCTGGATCCTGATTAGAGAAACAGCTTTTGCTCAGAGGATCTGTGCCTGGTCAGCAATCACAACACGCCTGAAGCGTGCTCAACACACCGAGCCCACGCTGGGCCAACACCATCCCATCGCACCGTGGGTCTCAAGCAACCCAGACACGCAGCAAACGTCCTGCACAGACTCTCCTGCCCTTATTCCTCCCGCATTTAACACTGCCCTGAGAAGCCAACTGGTTTGCATACTAGAGAAAATGAGCATTTATCTTTTGAATGCAGAATATTGAGTCCAGCTGTGGTAGTGAGGACAGGGCAAGGAGATGAACATTACCTTCCAAAAGGTTGAAACCTTGCAGGGACGAAAAAAAAGGCCTGAAATGTACACTTTACTGCTGGACATTTACCAGTGAATAAACTTAATAAATAGGGGTGTAATTAAACTGTATATTTTGACATTTACACAGCAATTTTACATGAAAGCTGGCAGTTGCCATTGCCCAGTTTCTAGACTCTTGGCTAGAGCTGTACCACATATAGGTGCCAGCTAACTGGAGTTTTCAGAAGTAAACGACATAATTCAACCAGTTTGGGGTGGAAAAGGAAGGTAAGACCTACTGCACTTTCTCTCTTGCAGTAAGTTCACTTTCTGAAGCTCACAACTTATCTCATAAAAAGCAGAAGGCATTTGCAGGATGGTCTGGAGAAGCTTACGGTGCTTTTGCTTACTCTGTTGTGAGCTGTCAGCTTCTCAGACTGCAAACCTCACCAGTCATGACAGCATCAGGTTAACATACTTGGTTTAAATCAAGCAGTCTTCATATAAACTAGAAATAACTTGCAAAGGACATGTCTAGACTAGGATAAAGGTCATATTTCAGCACGCAAGACTGAACAAGATTGTAAAGAGGATTTTTTCATCAGGCCTACAGAAGAGTAATTCACATTCACACCGAGTTATCGTGACATTTGTAAAGCTTACTGCAGCAGAGCTCTCACTTTTACACCCTTGCCAACTGACTTTATTTGCGCAAAATTAAGTAACAAAACACGGAGAACAAATCCACATTTGACAACAACAGCTTCCCCGTAAGGCCACCGAAAGAGGTCCACAGATGCGCCGCCCGCTGAATCCGAGCTGGCTGCAGCTGATGGGAGCCTTGACATGTGAAGCATAACCCAGACATGAAAGGGGTTATGACATAATCTGGCATCTTTCCCCACTGGTTTCAATGGGGTATCGATAGAATGGGCGAGAGGGAATACAGCAATGATGTAATCCTATGATTTCAGCACAGGACTAATGGATGAGAGATACGCATTCTAAATCTCAGGTGGCCTGGGTTGAAGTACTTATCATTTCTACCTCGGTTTCGCCAGGTGTAAAACAATTACAGCACCTTCTGACCTATATTAATGGTGT
Organism: Oriolus oriolus; assembly: GCA_013400235.1. Classification (NCBI taxonomy): domain Eukaryota; kingdom Metazoa; phylum Chordata; class Aves; order Passeriformes; family Corvidae; genus Oriolus; species Oriolus oriolus. Next base: position 232,738 of record VXBT01001421.1, read on the forward strand.
ATTGTTTAGTTTATATTTGTAGAATACTTTGGAAAGGAATACTGTTAAGGGCTAGTGATTTGTAACAATATTCTTGGAAGAGCTGCCTAATTTACAGGCAGAAGAGAATCAAAATCACCCCACCATACTCCTCAGCTAATTGTATATATCACACTGTTGCCTAATTTCTCATAAACAAATTTTTCAGTAGGATATGTAGCAATAAACTTGCTTGTATTTCTCACCTTTGTAAGTTAAACATTTAAAATATAAAGTCTTTGGACATTAATCAGTATCGCACTTTGAATATAAAACATGCCAATATTTGAAGCTGAAATAGCAATTTGATAAACATAACAAGAAAAACTAGGGGCTTCTAACACACATTCCATTTTCTTGTTAAAAGCTAATGAGCAGCTAGGCACTTGAGAAGCAGAGGAATGCTTGCTAGATGCAGGCAAGCAAAATCTGGCTTCCAAGCATGGAAAAATTCAGTGTAAAAGGCAGATATTTTATAAGGTTACACAGAAGGTTACAATGGAAACTGATCTGTCAGCTGCAGCAATAGGTACTGCTACCTGTCTGGTATAATTCAAGTAAGGAAGACTGCAGCTTTAAAAATAAAAAAAACCCAAACACTAAGAACACACTATGAGCTGTCATGGCAAACCAAGGAATTACATCTGATAAACAACCCAAACTGAAAAGTGAATTTTTAAAAAATCAAATTTCCAAATGTTCAAAGAACTCTTTTGTAGTCACTCACCAAAGTAGCAGAAAAACATTTTTGCCCTCTAGATGCAGGTACCTTCAAATCAGCTGCATGTTCCCAATGCACTTTCATTCATACATTACACTGAACACAAAATATAATGTTTCCACTTAGTCCATTTTATTCCCCACTGAGGAATCTACCAATGCTCCTTATGAGGCTTTTTATATTTCTATGGGCACTTTGGCTTAAACATAATTCCAATTTCAACAGTCTGTGTGTTTATAGCATATTTGAGATCATCTCTGAATGACTTAGCTAATCTGATATAAATTCATGTTTTAAAGTAAAGACTGTAAGTGCAAGTTTTAGAAAACAATTACATTTCATGCTGGTGTTTTAGGTCTGTTTAATGGCCAGTTTAATCTCAATAGCTTTAAATTAAATGTGTCAAGTTACAAGTACACTTAAGATTTAGAATAGGCATTTTAAACCAGCTTTTATGATCTTAAGCATATGAAGACAGTAGAAGGTGATAATGTAGCCAAAGCAGATATAATACTAATCACTACATTAAATCCATTGAAATTAATATATCCTGTACCAAGAAAGCATGTATTACCCACTGACAAAAAAGAAAATATAAAGATTGGAAACAGATCAGCGTTTGAAAATCTTTCTAGTTGATTAGGACATGTAACTTACTAACCAGGAACTGAAAAAATAAGGTCTTCCATGCTGCACCTTTCTGCCTATGTGATCAAGGAGAGCTATCATGATCAAGGATAACGTACGTAGGTCCAGGGAAGTGTGAAATGGCCCTGGTTTTATTCGAGCCTTATGCTGGAGCCCAGCTTTGATCTCGGGCTGTGGCTGCTTCCTCGCTCACCACTCCCCACCCGAGTGCTGAAAGAGCAAATTCCTCTTCCACTTTCCACTGCAGAAGACACCAAGCGCTGCCTGTACCCAGCCTCTGGTTTCCAGATCTCCTTCCACCAAGAGCTGCATGTTGTGTTCACTGCTGCCCAGTTCCATTGCTCTGTGTAACACTGACTAGAAGCATCTGCCCGAGCTGCTGGATTTGAGGATTTGATTTGATCTTATTATTGAGAGTAAGAGGAGTGGTGAGTGCTTCCCAGCCAATACTGCCATTAGCAAGCAGCGTGGCTGAGAAGGACTGACTGCCCACACACGGCTGAGCATCAGCACGTGCTGTGGGGCACAACTTCTGGTTCTGTCTGACCCAACAGGAATCCCAGTGGCACATTCTGAAACCACCACACAATGCAAAGTACTTTAATTGCTCTTTTTTTTCCCTTGATACCCAGGATTCATGTTAACTATTGCCGTCCAGCTCACTCACAATTATCAAATCAGGGCAAGCATTAAAATGTAGAGTTTTCCTATTACTAAAAAATATAAATATTAATCACTGGTCATTCCTTCCAAGTTAGAGAGTAACAATTTCATCCAAGGATTTAAAGTGCTATTGTAATTTCAGAAAAATTAAAAAAATCTCGTTTAGTCTACAGTTCCTGGAGATAATTTGATACTAAGACCAAGGCAAAGCTCAACCAAACCTCACAATAGCATGCTACTATTCTGCTTAACCATAGCCACCAGGAAACTTGAAAGTAATTGTTCCATATTCATATATAGACAGCAGCAGCTTTAGAAAGAGAGCTTTCTACTAAATCTGAGCTGTGAAGGTCAAGAAAATGAGAAAACAGATTTAATGTCTCAAGGAAATGACTTGAACATAACTAGAAGGAAAACATTACTATTTCAGGTACGGAGGAATTTTTCATTTTAGAGCTTCTTTGCACCAAGAACCACAAGCAGAGGAAAGTAAGAACTCTGCTGTTACGTACACTTAAGACATATAAACATTACCTAGACTTAAATCAGTCATTCCCTAAGCCTGTGTCCTTGCTAAACTTGGGAGCACGATGAGAGCAAACGGGAGCAATGCAGATGAAAGCTTCAAAATGATCTATTTCAAATGCTGAAAATGACAAATACCATGTTCTTCCTGAAACTGCCTCAATATCTTACTTTTAAAAAGAAACACAGACAAAAGATAAAAGGCCCAATCAACTAAAGCTTTACAGTTATGCACAACTGCACTACCCTGCCCAAAGTGAATTCTATAAAGAAAAGACAAATACAGTGAAGGCAGTTTGCTTTCCATAGTTTTGTGGCTCTTTTATTAGTTGTGGTTGGAAGCGGAAAGCGGGCAGCATTCATTTCCAAAATTGTTATTTTAGGGGGAAAAAAGACAGGAAAAGCTAAATGAGAAAAACTATCTGCATTCTTAATGACTTGTAAATACATGTTTGTCAGATTAATATGCACAGCAAGTCCAATCATATACCAAAATGTGTGTATTCCCATATAATTCAAGTTAAATATCTGTCTCCTAAGCTGCTGCAGCATTTGATTTACGCCCCAGGGAAGTAATATACCAGCTAAGTAGCAGTTTAGTTTAATGGATTTTCAAGGACTCCAATACAAAAATGTGAGATAGAGCACAGCACTCCAGCTTCATCACAACATGAAAAAGTGTATTTGCAGATAAACAATGTCACGTTAACAGTTCAGAACTTCAGATATCTCCAGAGCAAGCAATCCTCATGAATAAATATCTAGTAAGAGTCAGATTAGCTTTTGTCATGGCCAAGATCTACAAAAACAGCTTCCTAATGCTAGACACTCTGAAACATTTAAAGACCCTGCAAGCGAACCGAGTTTCCACAGAAGCTGCCAGCAGCTCAGCATTTCTGCAGACCAGGCCAATTATTTAATTATTAATATTAAGCTAAGAGGCCAGCATTTCAAATCAGAATTAAAATACAAATGTCATTTCTCCTAGAAAAATGAAAGAGGACTTGGCTGAGCTGAAGTCAAGCACTTCTTCATAGAAAAGCTCTGAAAAAGAACTTGGCTGTCAGATTTCATCAGGGAAGTCACAACTGAGACAATCTGAAAGACTGAGTCAAAAGCTCTGCCAGGGACAGAACCAGAGTGGGAAACTCAAGGATCATTCTTCCATGTTGCATGCTCTGTATTAGTTAAAAGCTGACTTAAGACATGTCTGATTTAAGCCCAAATCTAATTATTTTTCTTCTCATCTCTCATTTTAGGCCTGTTTGAACATGAAGAAACAACAAGCTTGGAAAAATGTGCCTCTAAGTTGAATATAAAAAAGATAAGCAAAAGACAATTCTTAAATATTTTGGGGTAAGCCACCTTTTTCCAACACAGTAAAATGCTGCCAGCAAGCAACTTAGGAACTGATAGTTCAGCTATTGTTTCAAGTGTCTATCACTGAAAACTGAATCTAAGCTGTAACTGTAATCATATTCACAGCTGCAAGAAAGCAACTGCATCATCTCTGCTGCTCAAACCATCCTGCGCCCATTCAAGCACTCGGAGTCGTTCCAGTGACTGGAATGTGCTTGAGATCACGTCACCAGAACAAAAGTGCTCAGCCTAAACCTTTCTTCAGGCTGTCTGTTTGTACAACTTTAAGCCAACACTGAAACACAGGAAAAATAAAGGAGATCACTTAGGTTTTAAATTAAGATGCTATCTTTCAGTCTTTTCAAAAGGACATTTCTACCACCATTTCTCTTGATTAAATGTAAACACATTTTCTTTGGCATAGCTTGGGCTGCAGACTGAGATCAACACATTTTGAAATCTTTTCCTGCACCTTCTAAAATTTATACTAGTGATTAAGCTTTTGGATATTTATCAACAATTACTTATGTTTTCTCTTGCTATTGTCTGGCTAAAAGATTAAACATTTCACTGAAAGGCTGCAGTAGTATTTAGCCAAAACTTCATTTACTTTCAAAACCCAGCTTAAATATCCACTCCGCTTCATATTTCTAAAAGAAATATGAACCCTGAAGTTTTCCTCCTTCCAGTGAAGCTTCTTCTAAACTCTGTGTTAGGCAGACTCGACCTTCTTTCCAAAGAATTGATGGGACGTGCCTAAAATTTGCTCTAAAACGAGCGGCATTAGCAGACTGAAGCTGCTCCCAGTGACATCCTTACAGAACCAGGGCCCAAACCCATCTGCAGCAGGACAACATCCCCTGCAATACAACACCTCCTAATAGGTCTGTGAGTAACAGACCTAACAAATAAGAGCCAAGGGGAAAAAAATGCAGCCCCCAGACCAGATAACCCCAGAGCAGTTCGCTTCCAATCATTGTCAGAAAGTTAGTGACTCTGGATTAGATCCTGCTTTCAAAATATGCAACACCCAATTATTTGCCCAAGTCTTTAGCTTAGCCTTTGGGGAATGGGGAAGGGGCACAGCCATGTTTAGATCCAACAGAAAAGCTATTTTATAGCATATACATAAAACAATCTACTCTGGTGAGGGAAGGTTCTACCTGCATGTTCCCCAAAGCTCGTGCTTTGGGGGCATGAGAATGGTTGGGGGATGTTTTCACTCTTTTTTTGTTTAAGATTGAATCTCCTTTATCAACTCTCCTCTGTGATGAAACAGTAAAACGGAAGGACTATCTGGAAATGAGACAGAAAATATTTCACTAAAACCTCTTTTTAAAATCTTGCAAGACAGACATAGGTGACTGAAATCTAAGAAGATTTTTTTTAATCACTTTTTTCACTGTATGCTTCACTATTCCAGACAAAACCTTTTTATTCCTTATGTAGTAACCCAATAATTGGTAAAATTCTTGTCATAAATAAAGTCCTTTCAGTATTACTGGAGCATATTCTCATGAATTCTGTCTTTTATTCACTGACAGTTTCTAAGGGCTCTCATGATATCCACAGAAAAAAATATGTTACAAAAATTCTATGAGCATCCTTAGCAAAGAAACCAGGATAATCTGTAATATTTTTTTAAGGTTTTGTGTTGCAGTTTAACCTGACAGGCAGCTAAACACCACAGACATCCCCCACAGCGGGATGGGGGAAAGAATCAGGAAAAAGATAAAACTCTTAGCCTGAGAAAAAGACAGTTTAATAGGACAAAAAAGGGAAAGAAAATAAGAAAAAAGACGATGATAAAAGAATGTCCAAAACAAGCGATGCCCAGTGCAAACGCTGTCTATTTGCTGACTGACACCCAGCCAGTCCCTGAGCATCAGCCACCCACCCCTGGCCAAGGCTCCACAGCTGTATTGGTCAGTGGGATCCCATCCAGCCTGGGACATCCCTCCCACTCTGGCCACTTGGAGCCACCTCTCCTGCCCCCTCCCAGCTCCTTGTGCACCCCCAGCCCCCTGGCTGGCAGGGCAGCGTAAGGAGATGGAAAGTCCTCGACTTAGTGAAAGCACTAAGCTCCCATACAGTGTATTATACAGAACTCAAACATACACTTAGTTCTTATATTCTCCAGTGTTATACTGCTATTCACCAACACATATTGTGTGACTCAAAGTTGTCAATATCCTCATTTACAATGGCTGCTCTCAGGAGAGTCTGGGACTTCTGACTCAAATTTTCCCAATTCTTTTTAATTTAAATTATAACCTTAATGTTATTAATGTTATGTTATGTTAGTATGATTATTTATATTTAATTTCCTTTTGAGTTTTTTCTTTAATAGTGATATAATTTGAACTGACACAGTAACATGCTTTTCATATACTTCAGTTGAAATTGTGCCTAAGGGCAGTGAAATTCTCATCCATAAGCTGCGTGAAGAAAAAAACTCTGGCACTCAGAAGCCAAACACCTGCTAGAACTAGTGGCGGATCCAGATTTTTAAGAGAATTCCTGTTGCATAATGAAAACACAAAGAAGGGAAATGTGTGGGGTGATGGAATGGTATTAAAACCACGGCACTTGGGGGAAAAAAAGGAATCCTAAACCACTATGCACTTCAGAGCCGAATGCTGAAGATTTTGATAATAAAGTTGTTCATGGGTGCAATCAAAACCAGAGGAAATGTGAGGGAAATCGAACAGTGATTCTGCCATAGATTGCAGGGCACTGCCATGCCTTTCATTGCTCATGACAGGGGGTTCTCTCCCTGCCCTCAATCTCTGTACATCTGCTTCCAATTCAGGTGGCAGAGAAAAACTGGCAAATATTCAGCCCCCAAAAAGGCTGCCCTAGCCCTAGCAGTTTTTCTTCATTGTACACTGTTTATACAATATTGTCACCAGCAACAGTGTGGTGTTTATCTTGAACTAAACAGGTAGAAGAAATGGATGGAATTGCTCTGCTACTGTAAACAACTACAAATTCTCATGACAGAAATTGACCTGAAAACAGGCAAACTCTCAGCCACTGAGAACTGGAATTTCTCAGCAGGAAAATACATCTTTGGTGCAACTCTTTTGAAGATCAGATAGCCCAAAACCCTATTGTAAGTAGGAGAACCCAAAGGGCATGCAACTAAGCAACTCTGACAGATCAGGAAGACAGAAAGCTTCTGATAATCAATATCTACCATCACAAAGCTTCTCCATGACCGAATAGCCCTGTAAGGAGCACAGCAGAGCTTGGGCTAACACTGCTCTTCACCACCTCTCTCAGCAGAGCACCGAGAGCGCCTGCTACCACCTTGTCAACATTTCTTTGAAGAGGGGCTGGGGAGGGAGGTGTATCCCAAAATTCTGCTTACAAAGACAGACCACCCTGAGTAAGAGTGTAAATAGTCAAAATGGTTCTCCTCCCTGTTACCTGTAGCTGACGAATCCTCTCTCACCTGGAAGAAACCAGACTGGAGAGAAATGCCCCAGCCAGATGTTCACTCCCAGGCTCGCTCAGGATTTCCAACAGCTCAGCACACGAATGCGTTTAACACATGGTGAGGAAAACGTGATTTTTCCACTGTTAGTTTTCCACTACTTCTGATAATTTTAGTGATATTAACCCAGCTCTTTGTCTACTCTTCTTTTCTCCACTGCAACAAGTCCCTTTGCAGGGTTTATGGACTGAGCAGCGCTGCACACTGAGTTGGTCAGGCACATTTTCACAATAAGGAAGCAGTTAAATGGTCACAGTTCTGCTGTAGGAATGTTGGTTTAAGGCTATTAATAAGGCACATGAGGTGAATGCCTTTCAGCCAAGCGCCCTCCACGTGTGCACACCTGTTTCAGCACGATTTTAAAAAGAAATTCCCAAAAGAAACTGTTCATAGCACGCAGTCTCTAAGTCTCAAATGCATTTCTGCAAATACTCCAGAGGTTTCAAGCTTTTTGTGCTTTGCTGGTGTCAGGAATTCTGATACACCAACCACGAGGCAAAGCAAGCTACTTCAGAGTAAACCATTTTTCCCTAAGAAATTACTTTTGTCTTATCATTCATCTGCCACTCTGAGATTATTGACAGTGACTTCCAGTATCATCATTCCCACCTGATGTGCTACTGCTGAAATGCTTTCCCAGACTGAGGCCCACTGCTCAAACACTGCAGCTCACTTCTCCAAGCACTCCAATTCAGCTACATTTAAATCTCAGCTTAACTATTCCCTCAGTCCAGTGATGCCAGTCTTGATATTTATGATCCATCCATTTTTCAGTTTCCTCTCACTTTTTGCAGGGGAGAAAGGGTGGTTGTTCAAGTGTATTTCATCTTTCTCTCTTGCCAGGGAAAGCATCTCAAGTAGGACAAAGTTTTAACTGTGTGTAGTACTGAGCCAGACACACTATCCAGCATTAAAAGTTAAATGCTAACTAGAAGAAGGTTCCATAACTGAACAAAAAGCAAATAATGCAGCTAGGTAAGGGGACATAGCATTATTCTGAAGATTGTTCCCTTCCTGGTCACAACTCATTTGCTAGCATTCACTGACAGCATTTCACATGTACACTCACTAATAAGCCACTACTTAGATTACTCTGTTTTAGCAGCAAACCCCAGAGCAATTAAAAGCTCACATGACAGGCACTGCAGGCATCTGTTCACTGACAACTGTTAAGACTAATGGTCATTAGTTTAATGACTCATTTTTGTTCTTCTATGCAATGCATACAGTAGTGCTGGAGGACTGATATGGTGAAGGGGAAAGGGCTCTTACTGAGGTGAGAAAAGATAAACACAGGCCCTGCTGCTGGAAAGAATGAAATAAATCCTCTGAATGAACCAGTATTGCTGAAATGTTAAAAGACACAGCTGAGCAAGTCAGACATGAAATGAAAATAGAAACTGCTAATCCAGAACAGGGTGCCTGCTCTAATCAGGATAGTTTCAACACTACAACTTTATCACCCATCTTCCATGTCCAGCAAAGAAATTTCATTAAGCAACTTTAAAATGATCCAGGTGATTACAGAAAGGCATTCAATGAACAAAAAATGGATTAAAAATGGACAGCACTTAGGAAGATCTGTAATTCAAAGGCACGACATTATCTAGAGTTTCAGAATTTAAAAATGTATGATGCCCTATTAAATGCTCTGCATTTTCTTTAAATATTTTAAGCACCGAGTGTCTTCTTTGTGACTGATTTAACTACACAGCATTTTTAGTCTTCTAATGGTCAATATTTCAACAAGTAGCAAGTATAAGGGAAAGTTATCACAGAAGGAACACAAGGATGGGCCATGTGATTGTGCTCCTACACACTCATCTTGTATTCTCATTCGAGCAGCTGAGTGAATTGTTTCACTCTGTGTGCATTGCTGTGGGAACTCGGCCCCCACACCCACAGCCCGTGATTTGCCAATACATACCACCTGCACTCGGAGGGAACGGAAGACCTTCCTGTGGAGGAATATCTTCCCATCCTGTGTGGGTGTACAGAAGCAGATGTGTATGCACAGTGGAGAGTTCCCAGGACAGATGAGCTGAGACATGTCATAAGTCATGCGCTGCTTTCCAATTGTGATTATCTTTCTACAGGAAATTTAACAGAATAATTTTACTCCAGAATATCACACTGGAGTTTACGATGGCACGGCAGATGGACAGCAGGATAAATGGTCTCGTTTCCTTCTCCTTACCAGCAGTGTGAAGAAGCTAACTGGAGGAGGTGATAACTTTTCAGCAGGTACCAAGTTCCTGGCATTTCCCTGAATCTACCAGCAGCTGAAACTTAGAGATGCACAACTGAACATGAAGCAGAGACTGTAGTTAAGCTACTGAAAAACCCTCCTGCTTTGACCAGTACAAGCTGTGGAGGGACTGGCTTGTACTGTCGCTGCTGGGGCAATCAAATCTCCTTTTGCATGCAAAATGAGCCCTCAGCTCTAAGTGCCATGGACATCCTTTAGAAAGCGAGTCCTTCGGCCTCTCCTGCTCCAGCCAAGTGGAAAACACCACTCTTTATCTCAGAAGTAGGATGAGTACTAAGGAAAAGCTTTTCAAAAGCAGCTTTTATACACTGAATTCTAAAAGAGTACACATAATCTTGGGTTTTTTCCCTTTGACCTTGTCTTTTGCAAAACTGTCGTGCCTCTTGTAGGACATGGGATACTCTGCTCGCTACTTTTAAAACCAGCAAGGGGAAGGGGAAATGTGGAGTCCCCAATACATGCCTCATGTCTAACCAATGGTGCAAGATCATCTACTCTTGTGTATCTAGCAGCTGCTCTTTTACCACTACCATTTGCACTTAAGGTTAAACAGAATTCTTGACAGCACAGTTTAATTTCAAAGATTTACAGAGGGGCACTATTCCTACAGAATATTTTTCAACTATTCCTGAGCACTTTTGGAAGGATCTGTGGCAATAACCTCCCCTGAATTTTCTTATCCACAGTCAGCTCTTAGTTTGCCAGTACAAGCTAATGTGAGCTCAGAGGCCAACCCTAACAGCTCAGTATCTAAAGCTTTAGCATGGTTCCAGATTCTCATATGTTTGTCTTTAGCATTCTAAGACTTTTCAAAATACAGACAGAATCCAAGAACAATGGACTGTGCAAAGGGAGAGAAATAAATTCATCTGCCCTTTTATTTAATTGCAGAAGATTCCTTTTGCCCTGTGCATCCATGAATTCTCAGACTAAAGACAACCACGACACCAGAAACTACCGAAGCTGGAACCTTCACAATCTGGTGAACTTGAAGTGGTGTGAAATACTGTGACCTTACTGATTCAGCTGATCTGCTCTTATCCTGCACAATTACACATTTCTTCACATTCTCCACTGCTTTGCAAACTGCAGACAATAAGAGTCTCACTGTTACGCCATGCTGGAGTTATCTGTGGCAGTATTCCTATTTTCATTTGCACTTTTTGCAGGCCTGGTTTCCTCTGCACCCTACACAGAGTAAAATGCTGTTATAAGAAGCCCAAACAGCATCCATTTTAAATAACAAGATCCGAACAGAAATCTTAACCTGTGTATTTCTCTGCAAGATTGGCTGTACTTGGGATTATCAGTCCAGAACATCTCTATTTCATAGCCCAGTCCTTCTGGCCAAGAAAGATGTTCTTTTATCGTGATTACAGTGAAAAAAGCCAACTTGCTGGCCTGCATCAGGCTGTAATTATTCTGTGTCTTTATACAACCTTTTTATAGTTCCTGGTGGAAAGGCCGAAGGAAATCCTACATATCACACAAGGTCTAAAATTTTTTGTCCTCTTGCAGAAAACCATTCAAAAATGACTCAATGAGACTTATCCCTTCCCTAAATGATTTTTCTTTCCTAGAGTTAAGACAACGCACGCAGCAATTTCCCTCATTTTGAGTTACTCCAGCTTTAATAACAAAGGTACTGACTGCAAATTGTTCTATAAAAAAATACAACCAATTTCTCAAAAAAAAATAGCCTGATTACCTACTTATATAAAACCCTCAAAGAAGCAGCTAAACACTTTATAAGGAAGTATGGGACAATAATTAAATCTCCAAGTTAAAAGTTCTATGCCAAGAAGATTTAATATGGTCTCTAAATCTCAAAACAGACCTAAACTCTTCATTTCTGCCACTTACAAACACAGAATCATTCCAAATTACCTAAAAGCCATTAGAATCCAAACCAATACCTATTCTAAATCAGTGTGTCCTGTCCTACTACTTCCTGGGAGGCTGGGGGTCAAAGACACATAGGAAAGGGAGACTCTCCCTTCCAGTTCTTTACAAGATATAGAAATTACATTTTAAAAAAATCTAGCAATGTAACAGGAAAGCTGGTGCTTAAATCCTCAACTCTACTGTGAGGGGACAAATAGAAAATCAGGGCACCCCACTTAAATAAATAATCCACCTACTGCTACTAATTATATTTTTCTCTTCTCATGTAGATGAAAAACAGCCAATTTGTACTATTTTCAGAATAATATTCAAGGAACAGAGGAAGTTATGTACAGCACATTTTAAACAGAGTCAAAATACAGAAACCAAATTCAACTTCAGTTGAGAAAAGTTTTAAAGAAATTAAAGTTAATAGAATAAACCCTTCTCTGTAAATCTCTTCTTATAGTTTCCTTTAGTTAAAGATAACAACATATTGGATTTAAGTCCATACATAACATATCAAATGCTTTTTTTTTTACAGAGGATCTATTCATAGCAGCTTGTATCTGCAGCATATGCAGCAAATTATACTATTAAACACTTAATCCCAATAAAGTTTAAATTTCACCCCTAACAATAAAGCTTGTACAGTTCTTGCTATACTTGAAATTAAATTCTAGAAATAAACAAAAGTCATAGGTAGGTATCATGACAATTAATAATTGAACATTTGAGATGTATTGGAAATACAGCTGGTTATGTAGAACTGTTCTGATGAAATATTAAGAATAATCATTAAATTTTTCTTGCAGTTGGCAAATAAAAAAATACAGCAAACATTACCAAGATGTATGAAAACAACAGCTAGGTGAGAGCCCTGCCATTCAGCTCTTACATGCCCTCCACAGCAGCCAGGACTGATCCCACTGAGAGGCCTCTGCAGCTCCAGAGCCTCAGGGAAGAGCTGAGTACCCCAGCAACCCTCACACAAATCCACAGAGGGAAAAACCCCTTCTGCAGCAGAGATGCTCTGGCACAGACAGCCCATAGAAACTGCACTGGCTAGGGCAGCTCTCCAAAACCAGGAATGGACACAGATGAGCCACACCAGCATTTAAAAAGCTGAATAGAACAAGTATCGAGGAACAGAACTTGACAAGTTTCAACACAAATACCTGCACAGAGTAACAAGTTTCTGAAAGCAAGATCCATTAGAATCAAGAATGTCCCAAGAAATCTAAATTTTATTTCTACTCAAGTGCTCCATACATTATTTCTGACCTAAGTGATATTAATTATGCAGCTCTGATCAGGACTTTTTTCCAAGCTACTTTATTAGAAGAGTCAATTCCAACACAAAAGAGAGATCCTGCAAGCAGGCCCCTATTTCACAAAACCAATCATGCCACTGCAAGCCCCAGAGCAGGCATTCAGCCTAGCAAAATGCATCACCCTTCAACGTGAAGCATCGTTCCTCATTTTTCTCAGCCCATATCCTTATTTAGCTGCGCAAAAAGCTCTGATCGTGTCTGATTTCTCAACTAAAAATAATGCTGGGGTAAATCATTGTTTTATGCAGCAGCCCTTTAACTTATACATAGGGAAGACTTTACAAGGAACCTGTAGCTACCTACCACTTAATTCAGACTGAAACTCAACTAAAGACAATCTCAGTTTGCCTGAGACTTTGTTAGTGCAGCCACATACGCTACACATGCACGTATTTCCACACAGGGTGCACGTAGGAACAAAGTTTAACATTTCAGCAGTGAACTGAGACATTGCACACCACCACTGAAGAACAGAGTTACATTTTTCCAGGGCTGTTAAACACTTCTTGTGATAAAATGTGCTAACTTTTCTCTGCAGGCAAAGGCATTGACTCTTTAACAGGTACTAGGTACTTTGGAGTTCACTTAAAGACACAGATGTAATTTCTCACTATACAGATGTCTAACTCTTTCAAATCCACCTATCCCAGACACTGAAAAAAGAATGGGGTCCTTCACCACAAGAACAGGTTAATGGAACTGGACCTGTCTCCTGTCAGCTGGGGAATCCCATTATTAAAGTCAGTAAATTGCTTCAGTAACACAGAATAAATTCATGAAGGGTTTCAGAGCAGTCTGATTTTGGGAAGAGCTGGGGAAGAACTAGCAGGTGCAAGGATGTTGCACTTAGAAAACTCTTTCTCAGGAGACTGGATAGAGTTGATGACATGGGAAACTTGGGTTGCCAACTTTCTAGATAGTATATAACTCTGGGAAAATTAATTGGATTATGAAGGTCGAAGAGAGAGGCCAGCACATTATTGAAAGATAATCTAATTGAATTTTGCCAATTTTATCTGAATGATTACTCTCCAGATGAAGAGCTAGTGCCACTTTTTCATTACTGCTAGTCTTTTTTCTTCACTTCTCTGCTCCCTTCTTTCACAGACTCATCAGGAACTAAGAAATCACATTAGTGGAAATTTCCCACAACCAAAGGGCTGGTTTTGTGCAGCCAGCTAAGCTTTCTCCACACTTACTGCAGTTTTTCTTGAGAGGAGATCATCCAAACTCAGCATCCTTACTCTCAGAGCAAGGCATTCTCAAACAGAATAAGACAATGTTGAGTGGTAACAGTGGAACCTGAAGGTTGATTTTAGCTATTCTGACCCAGACATGCACATTACTGGTTAATGTTTGCATAATTCATTCACAGTTTGTGCCAGAAGAATCTTACTCCATGAGTTAAATTTTATTCATAGCTCAAGTCTACATTCAAAATAAGACTGGGCTATTATGGAAGCAAAGACTTATAAAAACTGAAAACTCCCTTTGAAACACATGCTTTCCAGTTAGTGCAGCTAGCAAAATGCAAAACACGGTCAACATTCCTGCACCATGATGTCAATTTTCATATGCACAGACAAAATGCTGCTGCATGTAGAAATCAGCTCTGTCTTCCTCACTGGTGGTGTGCTCCTGTCTCTCTCTTTTCACTCTCAGAACTGCACCATGCAGTGGAGAGTGCAACCCCTCAAAAGGCTCAGAGACATCTCCTGAATATGACAATTCTGGCACTGATTTTTAAAAAGAGAGTTTCCATGTTCTGCTTCAGTTCTCCTGAAAAACAACGCACGTGCTCTGAGGACCGGTTTTGATGTTTCCCACTACAGCAGTTCAGAGGAATTCCTGCCAATAGGGATGGACCGTAACACCTGATAAAATGGTCTTCAGTGACACACAATAAAAAAGTGACATGTAAAAAAATTGGAAATCACCTCAACTTTTGCCAGGTTTATAAGCAACAGGAAAGTTATCTTTATTATCTCTGCTTTTTGTTGTTGTTGTTTATCAGAGAGACAACCACAGCCATTTTTCAAGAAAATAGCTGCAGGCAACACTTTAAATGCCATCTGTCCTTAGCAGTTATAGGATGAAGGGATGGATTGATTCACACCACACAACAGGAAATATGAGAGCCAGCTAGTTAGCACCAATGAAATTCAGCCTCGGTTTGCTTCCTATGGGCAGGTCATACTCCAGAAAAACTCCCACTGATGCCTCAGGCAAAGTGCCTGCAGACTTCACTTGTCACCCAAGTGCAGAATGTTGTACTGGCGAAGCAGAAAGCCTGAATTTTACGAAATCAGGTCTCACTTGTGGCACAGCAACCTCATGAAGGATCTTGTACCTCTGGAGTACAAGAGCCCTCGTACAGTCACTGATTTAAAGTGAGCTTTTGGCAGACAAGGCATGATGGGACACTGAGCAGTACAGCTGAAGAGGACCAGGTCTTTTCTTCAGTGTTCTCAAGGACTGGCCCTAACATTTGAAATAGTAAAAAAGAAAGTTTACAATTCCTACATCTCCCCCATTTCTAAATAGCGGCATCTATGTGACACATTACAGATGGCTGACAGAGGTCTAAAATCAGCAAGAAAAATAAGCAATTACAAACAAATACATCATTGATGTCTGCTTAAGGACATAATTCAAGCAAGTTCAAAAGATCAGAACAAAACCCACATGTTTTGTTATCCCAACTAAGGCCCTTCTCAAGATGGTTATCTACAGGAAGAAACTTTCTCCAAGAAAAGCTTAGTGTTCCGAGAACATCTCTGTTTCCCTTGGAGAAAACCATGCAAGTTGGGGGTTTTAAAATTAAAATTATATTATTACTTTTTATTTATGAGTTAAACAAAATTTTCCCTTTCATTGTCACACTGCATAAGGGAAAAGCTTTAAAAGGTTGAGGGTTAAGAAGAGGTGATGCTAACAGGATATTGGAAAGGCCCATGAGACTTACAACATTAAGTAAAATGTATTTGCCCACTGATCTAATTGCTTACTAGTTTTCAAATCTATTCCCACCAGATAACTAATGGCATTTTAAGCCCAGCTCCTGGCATTAAAAATACATTTATAGTTCCCTCCTAGCAGAAGATAAACAGCTGCATGGTAAAACCCCATACATTAAGATAGCATTCTGGAGGATTTCCTTATAGTTTTAACCAACCTATTGTGTTCCAAATTTAACTGAAAGAGGGAGGAAAAGGAAACGGGAAAAGCATTTGGGTGTGCAGTTTCACACTGAGGGGAAGGCAAGTGCTCTCTCATGCAGGGAAAATGTCTGGAATATTTGTGTTTGACAGAAGGACTGATCACATAATGAAAGTGGAACTTAAGCCAGGCCATATTTAGCAAAATATCAGAAGCTGTTTCTCTGTTTATCTTCCTCAAGGAAATACTAGCATTTGTTTAAAAACAAGAAGCTATTCCAGCAATTAAGCCAGAATTTCCTTGCATACCTTAAAAATAATTCTAAAATTCTAGCATTTGAAAATATACCAGAAACATCCTAAAAATTTCTGCATGAAAAAAATTAATAACAATATAAAAATAAAAAAAATATTCCAGGCAGACGCAAAGAAGCTCCAAATGTGGGCACACATTTAGGTTTAGAGCAAGTTCTCATGTCCAGGACAATCCTCCAGATACTCCTGGAGTTTGGAGAATGTATTTGTTAATTTCTAAATTATGAGTCGTGACTGACAGTACATCTAGAATTGGTTCTAGCTCAGAGATGCTCAAGTGTAGCCCCAAGAAACACCAAAATGACCTAAAGACAGCTGAACTGGTTCAGACCAAGGAACCATCCAGTCTGTCAGCTCCCAGCAGCAGCCAGTAACTGGACACGCTGGAAGCACGTCCAGAGCAGGAATGCTGCAATGCTTGCCTGGATTCACTCTTCCCAGCCTGCTGGGGTTCATCTGTACACTGCTACAGAGTGGATCTTCCCAGTACTCACCTTGTCTCCCCTGAAATCCACGTAACCTTCTACCCAAAAAGTGTGGCAAGGAGTGCCACATATCATTACATGGAAGAAAGCCACCTTTACTTGTTCTTAATCTCCCTCCAGGAGTTTCACTTAAAGGCACCCAGTTCTTACACTGAAAGAAAGAAGTTACCAGCTGACTCCTGCCTAACCTTTCCACCCCATCCATACAGGGATGTGAGCTGGATACAGTGCACCAGCACAGGCAGACCAGGAATTCACACAGGGAAAGGCTGATACTCTCTGCTTTGTCTTATACCTTCCTTTCGTATCATTTCCCAGCGTTCAGTTAGCATTGTTACCTGCTGTTCTATGAAAAGATTTACCTTCGAATCACCAGTCTAGAGGAAACATGTAATTTGTTAGTCATATAAAGCACCTGATAATTATATAAATAGTTATCAAATCAGGGGATGAAACCAGAGCCTGTTCAAGCAGTCTTACCAGTTAGTGGCTTCAGCAAAGTCCCCAGCATAGCATGCAGCACACACAGCCCATCTCTCCAGGGACAGATCTATTCTCTGTCCTGCTTTCAACAGAAGTGTTGATGAGATCAGCTGAGGGAATCCATAATATGTCACATGTACCTGGCAGTTTACAACTAAGATATCAGCTAGCAAGCAGACAATACTCAAGACACTGCAGTGCTATTGGGTTTTTCAGCCAACATCCATGTGACTCAACCAGGGAACAGTTTAAAAGTATTTGAAGACTCCAAAAAACAAAACACCAAATGAGTAATGAGGCCTTGAAAACATCTAATAAGAGAAGACTCTCAGGAGAGGAAGCCAAATCATATATTAGCATATTTCATTTGTTATTTATCTACTGAGCTTGTTCAGCCTTCTCTTCCACTGCTGCACCACAAGAGGCTGCAGTAGCTCAGAAAGCAAAGAAAATGTCCATCAGAAGAGGCAAATCTGAATTTATCAGAACCAGTACCCGTCCTTTCTCATTTCTCCATCCCAGCAGAGGGCCTGGAACAGCCACATATACAAGCAGGGAAATTGCAACAAAAACGGAGGGGTTGGTGTTAGTTAATTTCTTGCTGAATCAGCCAGCTGGGAATAAAGCCAGTTCCTGCAATCTTCTCAGAGCTTCAGCAAGGTGCAGGCCAGGAAACACTTATTGCCAGAGACTGAGAAATCACAATCCCTCACTCTTCACATTCTGTAGCAGTGCAGGTGTGTCCATGCCCATCTTTTTTCTGTGGTTCTAAAAAGCAGGAGATCAGACAGCTAAAACTCTCCTCTTTACACCTTGATTTACCATGCAGTGAGCCTCTGTAGGTCCTTTCACATACACACACTGTAAATGTTACCCTGTTTTGCCTGCATGCACTAACAGGAGACTGCATCCTATAAATTTTAAGCAGCTTCAATTTTTTGGCAAAGCATCTGATGACAGAAAAAAACACCATTACATAAACACAGACATACATGATTCTACATATAAACGAATTTTCCACTTATTTAATGCTACAAATCAGCCTCATTAACCAGTTGGGACCTCCCACCAGGACACCAATGACAACAGTTAGCATACAGCAACAATCTAGTAACTGCAATCATAAATGCAGTTTTAATATTGTTTCACAATTTCATTGAGCTGACTTGCATTCACTGTGTTTCTAGTGCATCCAGAAGCATGACAAACTGACAATTCTTGGAAACCACATTTCTCAAAACAGACTGAAAATACTGTTTCCATTTTCCCTCCATAATGATGTTAAATCTAATAAATACAAAATTAGAAACAGAAATAGCATTGTCACTAAACACTTTATGTAATATGCTGTCTGGAAGGGATTTATTAGGCCAAGTTCTCAAAAACTGCCCTCCCTTTATAAACACATGACACTTGCACTTCTCAAATATTATCAAATAGGCACTCAAGTACTAGAATCTACACACCAGAAACCTATTATTTCAAAAGAATTTTAAAGGTGAAAGGTCTGGTTTAATCAGCTAGAGATGATGAAAAATACTTAGCCAGAGTTTTTAGAAGTGCCTAAGGCACCTAATGCCTGGCTCCCATTAGATTAATTGAAATTAACCTTGTTTTGAAAAATCCAGCTAGGCACTCACCAATGCAGTTGGGTAGTTAACACTGTGTTTAACGTCTCAAGTCTTACTCAAAGTCATCAAAACAAAGACTCCGCAAACCCTTCTGAAAATACCGCTCTATCGGCATTAATTTAGCACTCTTGCGTGGCTGTCATCATCCAAAAAGGAGCTCACAGAACTGTCCTTCCTCCTCCAAGCTAGAGCGAGGACATTTTGAAAACCTGACCCTTAAATGCAGGAGCATTTGACAGTCTACAGCTAATATCAAGTTCTCCCCTCACGGGAAAGGAAGTTACGTGCATGATTTCCAAACCTAGAGGAGTCCTTGTCGATCACTGACAATACAGTGAGTGCACAGAGCATGTCACAACTGCAGGGCTGTACAGTTCCTGCGTGGGTCCTAGCAGTCTCTGCAGAGTTGCCATGGCTCTATCCAATGTCCTGTCTGGAATGTTGTGCTCACTATCAAACTGTCCTTCAAGAACAAACCCATTCTTTCACCACGCACAAACTGTCCCTGTTTTGCAGAGATTTTGCCTAGTAAGAATTACACTGGAATTGTTCAAGTGTGGCTGTGTTGGACTGTTCACAGCCCCAAAATTATCACCATTATTATCAGCTGTATAAAACCGTAATAACACACAGACTTGACTAAAGTCCAACATTTGCACAATATTATATACCTGAGGTTTCCTGCATAGACTTACAATACAAACAACTATAGAGGCACAATTATGAATCTGCTCCTACTATCACTGAAATTAATATATTTTACTACTTCATTGCAAGCCACATTAGAGCTCCTGGGGATTCAGGTGAACATGCAGGACTGTTTAAAGAAAAGCTTCAAGCCCAAAAACCGAAGACAACTATGTGAACCCTACAGGCTCTAGAAACAACAGCAAATAAAAAGGACTCTGATTTTAAAATGTATATTCTTTTGAAGCAAAATGCATTATTTTGGATGGCTGAATTCTGGATGAAGAGTAAGAGCTTTAATATCAGTACAATAAATAATGTACATTTTGTGTGATGCAAAGGCAGGAAAGGAATTTGGTGCACTGTGCAGAATTGCCACCTCAGTGCTGTTTATGCCCCAGTTTGGTAAGGAATATGAAGGATCCAGCTGCACCAAGCAGACCTGAAGGAGTAATTATCAGTGACTAAGCATTCAAGTATCTTCCAAAACCAAAGATCATCCCAGAGCCATTCCTTCATTTCTTGACTACTCTTTCAAGGGATATTAGAAGCCACTAGCAGTTGTTAGAGATTATTCTTGTTCTTGAGGCTTCTCTAAATGTTCCAGATTCTCAGATATCTGGTTTTGGAAACAACAGTTTGCAGCTCTACACACAACTGATCTGAGAATTTCTGTCCAGCTTTCAGTGTAACTTCATGAGAAATTATCACAGTAACAAATAACTTAGAGACTAAAGGGGTACATTCATTGATGACATCTGTACTCTTGGCCACCTCCCATAGCTGACTTTAATTTTTTATGACTACATTTTAAAAAGTAAGTATTCATACATAGTTTGTGTCTCAAGTCACAAGACACATGCATCAATTTTTCAGGCAATTCCACTGCTGGATTGTAAACTGGGGGTAACAGCAGTTCAGATTCTATGAGCACTGGCTGAGCAATCATTATCAGTCATAAATTTAAAGCATGTTCAGAAACTTAAACATAAGTTTTCTGGTAATGCAGTCACTGAGTTGCAACCTTGTCAATAGCAATGAATATTTTAAGTCAGAATACTTGTGCACAGTCTCAGATGTGTTATTTGTCTCTGGAAGCAGCAACTCAACCGTCACACTAACAATAAAACCACAGGCCTTTTGAGGCTGATGGCAAAACTCCAGGTGGGTGCAGAATTGCCACCTGCCTAGAGAAACAGAAAACTGCTTCAGATTTAACTCGGGACTTGCCAATCTCACCCTGATATTTCTGATCAAGGTTACTGGAGACTTAAGAATGTTGTATGGCACGTAGTTCATAATCTATTTTCTGGACATCAGAGTGCACTACATTGGCTGTAAAACAGTAATCCAAAGGTTTTCCACGAAGATGGTCTCCAAGTCCACTATGTCATATAATGGACATCAGATTTCTGGCCTTGCAAAGCTCAGCCTTAAAGACATTTACTATGTTGGTAGTTTTTGGCAGATTGGTTATGGCAGAATCATTTTGAAGACAATAATGTTTTCAGCATGTATATCCTTCATTTCCAAAATATCACAGATAGTTAGAAAAGACCATAATGCAGGCAGGGATTGCAGGAACATAAATCATGGAAGCAACCAACAGTTTATTGAATGAATATATGACCTATGAAACTTTCCCTTCCATAGAAACCAAGACCTAATGCTTCTTAAATATCCAGACATGGTGTCTTTGCTGTTATTCCCTCTGCACACATTACCAACCCCACGGTCTTTGGAGGCAAGATGTACTGACTTGTAGAGGGTTTAATTCGGGCTGTAGGAACCTAAGAAAATATCAGCATATTCCTGATTTGAAAACAACATACCAGAGAATAAATCTAAAATGAATCCATGTGTAAAATTCCTGATGATATATATTTGCCCGTACGAATCTGCTAGCCATCATTTCTTCCTGCCAGCAATCCATTAGTAAGACTATAAAGATATACAGTCCTACATACATTTCATAACAAATTTAACAGCATCTAGCTGAATGGTGTAATAAAATATCATCACAAGGTTAAGAAAGAGTTGGTTACCAGGCTGAACATCCTGCCTTTTCAATTACCAATATGAAGCAATATGTACTCAAGAGATCACTGCAAAGCAGCAGAACTGGACTTGGACACTTCTACTTTGTTAGCTTAACCATCTCCTAAAATATGTGGAATGAATAGCTCTCCTGCTACAATGTGAGGGAAAATGAGGAGCCTTTTACACAATATTTAGCAATAAATTCAAAGCTAGGGATATAGTTAACATTCCCAAATACATATAATCTGTAGAATACAGTCACTTCTTTGGACGGAGTCATCATTTAAATCTTTAGAAACAATTAATTATTCCGTGTTGCTGCTACCATTTGATAGACGAGTATCTTGTTTGTTTTCAAGAAAAAACATACATATGTAATTTGCTTGTATTACCCCTGGCTTTAGACTAATGCAGTTACATTAATTTCATTTATATTGGCACATAGGAGAGAAGGTCAGCTCTATACCTGCAAAAGAACACGGCCAAGCCTTACCATAAGCGCTCTTTTCCTGAGTGATTTATGTCACTGCTCTTGGTCACGGAGCAGATTTAACGATCAGGCAGCTCAGCAATGCTCAGGGGTAAACTATTCCCTTGGTTATCCTAGAAAACCTAATTTACCTACTAGTATTGCTATTAATTTGCCACTGACAAAACAATTTTGTCCAATTTGAGACACAGGACATCTGCAAGGGCAGAGATAACGTTGGAGGCCATCTAAACACCACACTGCTTGTTACCATCCCGTGAAGAGTCAGAAAGGACTCCTAAAACCAAAGTTAAGTTCCAGTGCTTCTCAGGAACAGCTACCTCTTTTTCACAACTTCTCATGTTAAAGTTTTCTTTGCATTACATTCATACCACATTCCCACCACATTCTTTTTAAATGGTCGTTATTTTATTCTGTACCTGCCTCAAGCAGGATGAAATTAATCAATTGCACATAAGTGATATGACATAGACTTGTGACCTTGCCCAGCATCCAATTGTTTCTAATTGATTAGCTCCAGACATAAGCACTTTAATAGCCAAAAACAACAGAAGTGGAAGTTATGGTACAATATTAGGGTAAAATGGCTGTGTGTGGTCCATATAGTATGGCCCCAAGCAACCAATTAAAGAATTAATGGTTATTGGATACCAAAAATGTTATGTTAAATAATATAAAATATCTTTAATGTGACTAAAATTGTGATAAAACATCTGAAACTTAGGAGCAAAAAGGCCTCCTACAAGGTTGGGGTTAAGTGCTAATGACTCAAATATGCCAAACAGATTACAGTATTTTAAAGGACAATCAAGACCATAAAATTTGACCTGGACTGAAATGTTCATAAAGCTACTCACAATAGCCAATTGATTACTACAATGTGTTTGGGTTGTTTTTATTATAAAGAGACAAGTGAAGCTATGCCAAAACCATTCGTGGAGAGGAGGAAACCATGCCACTACTGGTTCCAGCTCTGCAGTAAGAAAAATATGAAAGAAAAAATACAAGAAAAATACTGTAAAAGCAAAAAATTGTCCCTTCATAACCAAAAGGCCCAAAACTGAAACTGACATTTCCCTTCTCTGAGCTTCTACTCCCATCTTGAACAGAACTATTAAGGGAACTTCATAAACTATTTTCTGAGTGTTTTATAGGGCTGGTTACTACAGCATCACTCAACTGCTTGCACACAAAAATACAAGCTGAACAGGCACAGCAAATGTGTAACATTTTTGTCCTTGCATAAGAAGCATGCAGGCAAAAAGCAGATCCCACTGTGGCCCTGTCTGCTCAGACATGAGTTGAAGGGACTGTGTTTTACTGGACAATTAATACAGATGTAGTGGCAAGTTCTTTACTCAAGTAACCACTGCAACCATAATCCACAGATTGTTCATCAGGTGTTCATCAGCTGCCAAGTAACTCACAGAGCACTCAGCCATGCTGCTGAGGATGCGCTGGAGCCCCATCCCCACTACCTCGAACCTCAAAGTCCACCCTAAATTGATCATAGCTTACTCAGCTGTCTAGTGCAGTCTCCTCAGTTCTTCATACTCCTTTTGATTTTACTTTTGCCTGCTGCATTGTTCTTCAATTCAAAATCCTTCAGGATGTGTGTTTATATACTGCTCAGCACATCAGGCTCCCTTTTTCTGCATTGCAATAGCGCAAACAGTACACAACAACACTGATTTTACTTAAAGATTTTACCTTTTTGTTGAAAACTACTACAGTGCTTCCAAAAAAATGTTCCTATTTATTTTTAAAAAATAAATCTCAGTTTATTTAGCCATCCTTTTCTAAGGATTTCTGGATTTGTGTGCATTTAAGACTGAAGAATCCTTGAAACATTTTCTGCTGCAGGAACTATCAGTATAGAGAATGACATACTATAACAACATCTCTGCGGCACACCAGCACACCATAGTTCTTGAAATACTCACTTCTTGGAACTGATTAGGCTCATGTGTCAGGCAATAGATCAGATGGCAGCTATGGTTTTTCCTCCATGGTTCCTGTACTCATTGAACACTTGGAGCAAACACCTTTCTGGGCCACCTTCCCCCTTCCAAATGCTTTAGATGTTTCCACCCAGGTATTTCTATAACCCTTGTCACTTACTGTACCTTAACATTTATTAAGTGCTTAAACTCCCAGGGGCGAAGAACAGCTGTGCTGTCTAGAAAGACCCACGGCATTACACAGCTGGCAAGATCTCCCTTCGCTCACCCTTTGGTAAAGTCAGGTCCAATATATTGAGCAAGAGAGAGAATGTTCACTTCCCAAATGCATGTCTTTGAAAGTTTGGTGACAGGAAAACCTTCTAATTGGGAGTCTTTTAATTACAGTGCAACTCCTTCGGCAGTTTTCCGTTTAAAAACAGTAATGCAAAGTGTGTAACAAGTTCACCTGATAGGACCAGGAATGACAACAGCAACAAGTTCGTTACCTACCTGTAGGTGAGCATAGAGAGCAAAAGCAAGCCAAGTGATCTCCCAGGAGAGCCCAGCGGCTTTAGGGCTGGCCATCCTCACGCCTTGGGGCTCTGCTGAGAGAAATTGTTTCAAGTTACAAACAAACTCAAGTGGGCTCCGCCAGAATTTCAATGACTAAAGCAAACCGGGCCGGCCGCTGGAAGCAGTGCAATGCAAACACCGGAGCGCTGTGCTGGCCAGAGCAGCAGACGCGCAGCGCATGCCATGAGCACAGCCTGCAGGGTGAGGCAGCTCCAGTTAGGGAGCAGAAAAGGACCAGAACGAGAGGTTTGGGGAAGCTGGCAGAAGTGGACAAGCTTGATTATCTCCTGAATGTAGGAGAATTTATCAAATTGGGAATCCCTCCCATCTTGATCTCTAGAATGTAAAATCCAAGGAGCACAGAATTTCTGATGTACTTTCCAGCACTTTCACTCACTCAAAGATCAGAGCTCAGCCCCGGGATTTCAGCAGTCATTTCCACTGCCTTTGAAAACTCTGGTCGTAACAGCTCAGAGACTAAACAATCAGGGCTTAATCAGAGTTTAGGAAAAAAACAAAAAAAAACCAACACCAATTTAGTGATCATCAAAATTACAAAGCCAACTTGGACTTGTCAATTTAAAATTGCCAAAAAAACCATCATGTAATAATACTACTAATTCTGTTAATTCCTTGTGTCAACGCACCTTATTAGACTATACATTACCAGAGTGATTGCAAAACAGTGCAAGTTTCATGCACCCCCAATACACACACACACAAACAGCCCTCCCTCCCCTCTGCCACCACCCCACTAGTTAGCCAAGCCCCACAGTGAATGCAAACTTCTCCTTCAAATAAAGTAGTCCCTTCTAAAAAAAATCAGGCATCCCAAAGGAAAACCATCTATCCAAACAGTTCTTGCACCTGTCAACTGAACATAATTAAGATTCCTTACAGAAGGAAGCATTTTATTCTCTCCCTCCAAAAACATCCTAAAGTTCCCCTCCCTCCCAAAATCTTCAGCACTCCTGGATGCTTTTGTCATTTAAAAGCATCAACTACACAATAAAAGAAGACTTCTTATTTTTTTCCCCCTTGTCCAGGCATTGCCGAGAGCCCCAAGCGGCCAAACACACCAGGCTCCGGTATTTCCCAGGTGCCGGTGCCTGGGCTCCCCGAGGGCTTGCCGGAGCCTCCCTTAGAGCGACCCTCGCCCAACACCGCCCCCCCTCCGCCCTCTCCGAGGGACCCGCTCGGGGCAGAGGGCCGGGGGCTGCCCTGCTCACCCCCGAGCTCACCCACCTGGTGCGGCGCGGCGGGGAGCGCGCAGCGGGGCCGGGAGGGCGGCGGGGAGCGGGCCGGGCACGGCCGGCGCACGGGAGAGCCTCGCCTGTCACGGCACCGGGGATGCAGCATCCTGCCCCGCGAGCGGCGGCCCCTCCCTCACGCCAGGCTCCAGCCCACCGCCGAGCCTCAGCCAAGGTCCTACAGGCTGCTGGCAGCGGGCCGCCCCCGCCCGCCCGCCGCAGCCCGGCCCCGGCCGGAGGCGCCC
>VXBT01001421.1:267003-325619 GCA_013400235.1 Oriolus oriolus
AAAAAAACAAAAAAAATTAAAAAAAAAAAAAAGAAGTGTTTTCTACAGGGCTCGGCCGGGCCGGGGCGGCCGTAGGGCGCAGCCCGAGCCCTTTAAGCTGCCCACCCTCGCCGCGGGCCGGCGGCAGCTGGCGGCTATTTATACCGGGGCGGCGGCGGGCGCTGGGTGTCCTGCGCGGGGCGGTCCCGGCGCGGCGGGGCCCGAGCGGAGGCTGCCATGGCCACGGCGCTGCCCCCCACGCCGGCCAGCGGGAGCCGCTCCGNGGCCGCCTACATCGAGCGGGTGCGGGCGCTGGAGGCCGACAAGTCGGCGCTGCAGCAGCGGCTGAACGAGCAGCAGGCGGGCAGCGACCGGGAGCTGGGCTGCCTGCGGCTCCGCTACGAGGCGGAGCTGGCCGACGCCCGCCGGGCGCTGGACGACATCGCCATCGAGCGGGCCACGCTGCAGGTGGAGCTGGGCAAGATCGGCGAAGAGCACCGGCAACTGCACGTCAGGTCGGTGCCCCGGCCCCGAGCAGGCCTCCCTGCCCGAGGACAGCCCGGGGAGCCGCCTCTTTGGGGCGCCTGCAGGGTGAGGGGAAGGGGATGCTTCTGGCAGGAGCCCGTGGGCTGTGGGAGGAGTGCGCGGTGATGTTGCGTGTCCGGGTCGTGCAGGCGCGATAACCCCAAAGGTGTTGCCCTCTGGGGTTGGGGTGTCTTGGGTTAGGAGGCGTCCGGATGCCTGTTCTGAAGGTGGGCTGGGGGGACGCTACCGAGTACCTCCGATGCTATGGGGTCACATCAGCGCCTGCCTGAGATGGGCATGGGGCTCCTGCAGAATGTGGGGTGCTGGGTGCCCTTCTGGGCTATGAACGCATAGCTGCGTGGGTTTGGCACCACACCGGTGTCTACAAACACTTAGGATGCTGGAAAGTATCTAGAAAGTTATGGAGCAGTGAAAGGAGTGTTTGTATGGAGTCAGCATGCATCTTTTTTGGGCTGTTTAGCTCAGACTTTGCCCAGAGGGGAATACAGAGAAAAGATAGTTCTGGGAGCAGCATGGCTTACCTGGTCCAGGTTGGTACTGCTCGGAAGTTTTCCTAGTTGCTTTTAAGTCTCAGATGAGCTGCCTGCTGTTTTAGCTTGACTTTCTTGTGAGCTGTGTATCCTGAGCCTGGAATCATCATCTTGTCTAGGCTTGCCAAGCCTGGAACAAAGGCAGTGTAAGTGCTATCCCATCCTCTTGAAGGAGGAAGAGGTGTGTGAACAAGTGTCCAATCCCAACAAGCTTCCTTTATAGAAGTATACAGCCTGCTAGTTACTGTAATGCCCCGTTGTATCCCTATATCAGTTATGGACTTGTAATAATTTGGATGTCCACGGGCCCCTTACATCTTGTTATAAACCTGTATCAGAGCAAATTTAGGCACCAGCTGCTTCTTTTAATGCCTGGAGGAAGTACTGCCCCTTCACAGGCTCAGTAGGACTCAAGTAGGTGTTCTAGTTGGGAATAAAATATGTTTTTACGGTAAGCTTCTGTTTTCAGCTGCATAGTTGTTGGGCTTGTCTCAGTCATGCTGGGTTTTGGCTCACAGATCTGTTTCATAAATCTAACCAGCCACTTGAGTGGACAGTGAGGAGAGGGGTAATGCCTATTCTAAGATTTCTCTGCTGCTCTTTGTGTTTGTATAACTCTGGCTTTGTTTATAAAGCTTTAGACTTGGCAGATATGCAGTCCTCTAGACTGTTGGTTTGGGTTTTTTTCCTTTACAGTAACTAGTTCTTAGAAGTGGTTAAATTTACAGCCCATGGGAAATGATACCTGGTATCCATTGGTTTCTGAAAGGACTAGACTGAAGTCCTAATATTTATGTGTGTTGTATCTGGGCTGCCTCACTGCAAATGTCTCAGATGACTTGGAACCAACTTTGAGGCTATCGTGTCCTTGTATATACACCCTTTAAATAACCTGATGGCTGTTTAACTCTTATAGAATGAAATGTCACCAGATAATTTCCCAACAGCAGTAACTACTGGCTCTTATTAATCACTGGTTAAGAGACTCAAAGTTTTTGACAACAATAAACCGACTGCATTTGGTTTTTTCTTACTAGTTAATGGTGACTGGAAGCAGGCCAAAGATGTTTGAAGAGGAGGAGTTGTAGATAAGCATATTGGTTGAATTCAGAGCCTCAGGAAGGTCAAAGCAACTGTAGTAACACAGCAGAGAAAGACAAGACCAGTTCCTTTCTGCACCAGAGAGCGTGGATGTGCATTTTGCTCCTGGACCTGCCGAGCACAGTGTAGCAGCTGAGGTTGTGAGAATGAATTCTGTACATGCTGCTGACATCCTCTGGTCGTGACAAACTGGAGTCTGTTTCAAACATACCTGAAATCTTTTGGTAAAATTATTTAAATTCTCCAGATCAAGGAAATGTGACATCCTGATTTACAAGGAATGTGACTGGCAGTGCCTCAAAGTTTTTGCTTGTAATTGATAGTCCGTAGGCCACACTTAGCTCTGGAATGGTTGGTATATGGAATGTTGCAGAGTACTGTAACTGTCACTGCTTGCTGCACAGGGGTGTAAAGGGGTGCAAACTTGGATTAAAAGGGTAGTAAATGCTCTTGTCAAGGCAGACTTGTTAAATTGTTGTTCTTAAAGATGAAATGTCTCTCTCCAGGGCTCTTTGAAAATAATATTTTTCAGGAAAGAATATTCGGGAAACCTGAGCCTGGCTGTCAGATGCTTACATTGGAAAGTGGACTGTTAAAACAGATACTAATGGAATTTCAGTTTTGCACACACTTTGACTGCAGAATGAAATTTATATTATCGTAGTATGAAACATAGTAAGTAGTGTTATTGGCATACTTAATATCATATCTAATACTGTAAGTGGTAGTGGTAGCAGAGACCCCAAAAGGAAGGTGAATAATTAATACCTAGGAAAGAAAGAAACCTGTAAATACTAAAACTACAGCACGTTATCTTGTTTTTCACTGTTAGTAGAGCTATGTTTCTCTCAGAGTCTGGGTAAAGAGTAAATAACTTCTAGCACAATGAAATCAACAAGTGTCTCTGAAGAGCAGGGCTAGAAAAGGCCTTGAGCAAGCACCTGATAGCCCCAGGCCTGTGCTGGAACCAGCCATACCTGCATCCCTTCCAGCAGATTTTGTGTAAGCCTTATTTTAAATTCCAGATGATGGAGATTCCAGAATATCCCGCCCCAGGCAGTGTGCTTCAGTGGTGAACTGTTACTTTCCTCTCCGTAACATCTAACCCACTTATTCCTCCCTGCAATTTAAGCCTGGAGCTTCCTGTCTTTTCCACAATAGACATGGAAAACAGATTCCCTAACTCTGTGCAGCAGTCCTTCATGTATTTAAAAACTGTTCTGTCTCCTGTCACTTTTCTCTAGACTAAACAACCCTTAGTTTTTTCCAATCTTTCCTTGCAGTTCAAGCTTTCTATAGCTGATCAATCCTGCAGAATTACTTTGGACTTTTGCCAGCTGGTCTCAGTTATCCACTGGAAAACTCATTGTATGAATTGACACAACTTTGCCACTTGGCAGAAGAGATGTTGCCAAAATAAATTGAGAACTTCCTTTACTCTTTGTAATCTCAAATACGAGTTTTGAGCAGGGACTCTCTGGATAGTGGGCAGACAACTGCAGGGATTTTAAACGTTGCAGCAGTCTGGGGAATTACCACTGTGTTCTTCCCTGACAGGAACTCGTTGTGGGCCCTTCTCGCACTTCTCCACTGCGGTGCCAATGGCAGCTGCAGTGTGTTGGCCGTCCAGCTGGTACCTGCGGCTGCAGTACCTGGGCATCGGTCTGGAGATGGTCTCTTCTCCGAAATACAGCTCCCCTCTCACCCTGTAACTGCGCTGCGGTGTGAGGGAGGGGAGGGAGCCACTCGCGGCGGTGGCTGAGGGGCTGCAGGAGGCAAAGCCCCGGCGGGGCTGGGGGGCAGCTCCCGGGCTGGCCGGTGGCCTGCGGGGGGACAAAGCTCCCTGTGTGCGGCGGGCGGGACAGCCTGGGGCGCGGGGAGGCGGAGCGGCACCGCCGGCAGCCTCCGCCGCCCCGCCCCGTGAGGGACCAGCGCCGCCGGCCCCGGGCTGCCCTCACGGCCCGGCCCGGCCTCCCCGGCCAGGGCGTGCGGGGCTCGCAGCCCGGGTGCCACGAGGCGCCCTCCGCGCCCGTGAAGGCTCGTCCCGCTCCGGTGGCTGAGCGTGCCCAGCCCTCCCCGTGGAGCCGGAGGCCTGTGCCGTCCCTTCCCTCTCCGGCTGGGAATGCCGTGGAAAATAGCTGGCTTCCGCATGGGCTTCGCACAGAACGAGCTGGAAAATGGGTCAGGAATCTCTCTGCTGTGACAAATGATGCTTGTCGGAGGGCGCTGTCTGGTTTTAGTGCTCTCACCGTGAGCCTGACTAACCTCTCCTGTGTTTAACCACGGACCCCTCTGAAGGGAAACACACTGAGAACAAACCCTCCCTCACCAGCTGCACTTAACAGTGTAAAACTCTCCCTTGTAGGAATTCAAAAAAAGAAACTGATTTAAACCTGGCCCAGGCCCGTGTGAGAGACCTCGATGCCCAGCTAAATGCGAAGGAAGCTGATTTAGCAACAGCCCTGAATGAGAACCGGACCTTGGAGAATGAGCTCCGTGAATTAAAGGATCAAGTACTCAGTGTAAGGCTTGCTATTGGAATCGAAACTTTGCTTTTGCCCTGCAGTTTTTGTTTGTTTTTCCTTAATTAGTTATTGATACTTAAAAGCAGAGAAAGCCTGTTAACTATGACAGGTAGACAGAAAGATTTCCACAATCTTGCTGAAAGGAAATGCTCCTGATGATGGTTTCCTTAAAACTTCCATCGGTTGCAAGTACCTTTAATTCTATGGCCATAGGATGTAATGTTTCTTGTTCTAAAGTCAAAGCAAGATGAAATGTACTGCTATAGTCCCTGCAGCATTCTCTAACACAGCAGGGAAGTGTATAGTACTGAAAGTGTGCGTTAGTTTGTCACATAGGCTGTATTTGGAGGATTAAGTGTCTAAAAACTATATTAGAAGTTTGGAATAATAACAGTTGTGAAGGGGAGGAATATATATGGATAGTACAGTTGATTAATCAGAAGTCTGCTTTGAGGAGTCAAATTTAGCTGGTGGGATTAAGGGCTATTCTATATTTGCCTTGTGGGAAATCTGGTCTACATAACAATTAAACAGGATTCTATCTGTTGCTGATATTCTGGATCCCACTGAAACAAGAACATACACAGAGTAACCCAGTTCGCTCAACCAGTGTGTTTTGATTGCTGTGGGAATGAAGTTGAATGACCTGTAACAAATTCGCTGCCTTAATTTGAAAAAATACCTCTTAATTTTGATAACCCTGTTGTCTGTCTTTTCTAGCTGAATCTGTCACTGGAGGATACTAAAAAGCATCTCCACAGTGAAATGTTGAGGAGGGTGGACCTAGAAAACCATATGAAAACTTTGCAGGAAGAAATGACGTTCCAGAAGCGCCTTCATGAAGATGTATGTTTTAGCTTATTAACAAGGCATCCTTTTAGGTGTCCATGATCCCTGGATGCACTTAAAGCCCATCTTAACATTGCTTTTATCTCTAAAAAGGTAACTAGCAACCTATGGCAGCCCATCAGCTCATAAAATCCACCTAATTAGGAAGGCTCAGGAAAGTACACAACCTCATGTTAACTGGGATAGTACCAATAGGTATCTGGAATATGAGAATTTTCAACTGAAATCCCAATGTATTACATTGTGTAAGTGAAAGTGCATATATTAGTTACTGTTAAATGATTCCAGATGTTTACTTGAAGCCTAAAGTAACTGTAGAAATTAAATCTCCTTTAAGCAACTTGTGTTCCCAACTTCCTTAACACTTCTCAGAGGTGTCTGGTAACCTTTGTGAGAGAAGGCAGTACATACAACTAAATTAATAGTTTACATATGGATGTAAACCAGCTTCCTTCTCACTGGTAGGAATCTCAAAGAGTGTGGTTTAAGTGACATAGAATTTGAATTTCTCTAACCAACTGCTATTACTTTTTGAATAAAACAAGAATAGGTGAAGTAACAGTGCTTAATGAAACTGAACTGTATATGCATGTGTTCTAAGTTAAAAAAGCAAACAGAATCTATCTAGTCCAAACAACTAGTCTTACAAATCAAATATTTACTACATTTATTAGTTTAAGCAATGTTGGCAGTGAGGTGGAAAAACAATAGTGAGGCAGCAAGGTGGATGTGCCAGACTTAATGGATGAATAAGATATTCATAAAGATGAATTACTGTGTACTCAATGGTAAATCTGCTTCAGTAGTGAAGGACTTGTGAAGCTGGTACACTAAATCCAGTTTCAAACTGTATTGCTTGTTTATTCTCTGAGAAATTTCTTCTCATAGGAGCTCAAGGAGACAAAAAGAGCCCATGAGAGCAGGATAGCTGAAGTAGAATCTGGTCGTCAAAGAGAATTTGAGAGTAAGCTCTCAGATGCTCTGCAAGGGCTCAGGAAACAACATGAAGAACAAATTCAAGGTTACAAAGAGGAGATGGAGCGAACATTCAGTGCAAAGGTGAGTTTGTACAAGGTGACAGTAAAACAAAGCTGAAGTTCTCTGCACCTTGACATAATTAAGGTCATGCTGGCACAGACAGCTGACTGCTGGAGCCCCTGCGTTCACTGCAGAGCTTCTTGGCATAAGTTGTTATGGAATTTCAAAGCAATGTCACATTTGACAGTAGGACTTCTGCAAACATTTGATCCCAAACAAAACTGGTTCAAGCATAAATACAGGGAGTGATTAGGAAAAGTTGATCATATTTCAGACTTCTGACAGATTCAGGACCAAGGTGTGTTATGGTTGTATTAAGCCATTTCAGTCTTCAATAAAACCTAACTTTTCCTACGCACCAACTTGCATGCCAGCTCAGGGAATTCCTTTGGATGCTTGTGTTTCTGTTTCAGCTGAAAATTCTGTAAGTGCCTCTTGTAGGAGCACTTTATCCTTTCTTGGGACATCTCAGGACTGAGCTATTTGTAGAGCAAGTCAATGTTGTAACGATGCAGGAACTCTTTAATAACAGACCTTTTGGGAAAGAGTGATAATAGTTTGATTTATACACCCAATATCCTGCAGCCCTATGCTTTGACAAGCAGCTTCTAAACATATTCTCCATTGGTCTTCTGGAGAATCAATTTACTTAATATCTATACAGTGTCCTCATACATCACTAACTGAAATATCCTAATCCAGCAATTTTCACAATCTGATTATTGCTGACTTTTTCTGACATAAATGTCAAACTTGTGTAAAACCCCTTGGAAAGCAATACAGAACTTTCTGACCTGGACTTTACTGGTATCTGCACACTTCAGTAAAACATAACTATTTCGAGGTGCAACAGGTAAAAATTATTTGGTTTTTCTTCCTTATTTATAATACATGGTAATATGCAACTCATGCCTAACAGTGACTTATCCACAGATGGAGAATGCCCAGATAACTGCAGCAAGAAATAGTGAGTTTGCCACTGCTGCTCGGGAGGAGCTGATGGAAACACAGAAGAGAGTAGATACTCTGGTGTCTCAAGTTAATCAATATCAAACCCAGGTGCTGTCTTTATTTGTAAAACCTTATAATTATTTTAATTTACTCTCAATGGAAAATATTGGCCTCCTCTCTAATCTTCAGTTATGGTGTGATTTATTTTTTTTTTCCCCATTCCCTTAGAATGCTGCTTTGGAGAGCAGAATAAAGGAGCTACAGAACTTGCTGGATTATGATCGTGATCTCCATCGGAGGCGTATGGCTGAAAAGGAGGAAGAAATGGCACAAGCTCAGAAGCAGGCACAAGCACAGCTGGAAGAATATGAGCATCTCTTAGATGTGAAACTGGCTCTAGACTTGGAAATAAATGCGTACAGAAAGATGCTGGAAGGAGAGGAACAGAGGTAGGCTATGATGAGATCTTCATTATGAGAATTTGCTCCATCCAAGACCTCTACACTGTTTCTCCTTCAGAATGTGGAGGAGACAAGAAGCAAACATTAAGCACGTCATTAGTATAGTAATTCACTCACTGAAGCAAAATCTTCTGTAAATGGTATTTACATCCCACATCTACCACATGGTATAGTAAGATGAAGTAACTTCATAAACCCACCTGATGAAATTCAAAAGTCCATTAAACATTATTCAGCTCTCTAAGTTTTGTGCTACATCTTAGAGATCTATCAAAGAGCACTGAAGTTCCATGAATGAAGCTGGGAACTTGGATCAACTCCTGTCTATGCAGACATGGTATATGTGTGGTGAGAACATGAATTCTCAATACGTGCTAAGAAGGGTCAAAAAATGACTTTCACTAAAGATTGTCTGTTGGGACTTTAATGGAATATTTAGTGCGGTTGTCCATCTTCTTACCAAGCTTGCTCTGAACACTGGGGCTGTCTTCCAAACTGAACAAGCCACTTAGCTACTCTTGCCAATAAAAGTAGAATTTTGTATTCAAGACCCATGGAAAGCTTGGATATAGGAAGCTGCTAGGCTTGGATATAGTGGGAGGGGTAGGTGTGAGAAGAAACAAAGCACATCCAATACTCTGGTGAATGTTATCTGACTCTCTTCTAGGCTAAAGCTGTCACCCAGTCCATCTTCCCACAGCACGGCAACTCCAGCAGCAAGTCAGGGGCGACGGTTCCTGCATGGGAAGAAAAGGAAAATCAAAGAAACCAAAAAGAGGGAGCATAGTGCTGCATTTAAGACTATTCAGCATGTTTCAGCCACTGGAAACATATCTATTGAAGAGATCGATGCAGATGGGAAATTTGTCAGGCTTAAAAACCACTCTGATGAGGTACTTTCATTTTCAAGTGTGCGCTGCAGTGTGTGACTGCTTGGGGATGACTTTAGCTTAGTGACAGACCAGAGACTGACCTTTTGGTACTGCAGGTGTTCTGCTCCCAGGGCTGTCTGGGAGGTGCTTTTGGGTGGAGGTGCAGAGGGCTCTATTATGCAGACATCCAACACCTTCAGCTGTTTGTCATCAGATTCAGGCTTGCACTATCAGCAGTACTCCTGACTCTTGATGAATTAAATAGGGTGCTTTAGTAAACTGGATAAAGATGGCTTCATGTTAGTCAAAAATACTTAGAGCAGCTAAAAGGCTGAATAGAGTTGGTGATACCTAATCCATGCAGAGAGTTTATCTGGCCAGTTCTTAGCTAATTCTTTGACTAGTTTAATTTGTAAATCCAGAACTATTAGAATTCATCATCAGGACTTCAAAACAAGTGGCTTGTGGTTTAGTAATTTCAGCCTGAAATACACAGTGACCTGTGAAGTTTTAAGGTGTTTTTTGTGTGTGTGTGTGTGTGTGTATATATATATATAGTTGGTAGGTGGCCATGGCGAACTTCATTTATCAGAATCTCCCTGATAAAGAGCATCATGACCCCCCCTTTAATGAAAGGTAAGAGTAGGTGTGGCTTAACTTGTGGGACTAATATTAATCCTAAAGTACAGGGAGAAAACATAGGTAGGCTTTAATGGAAATGTGGCTGCTTCCTCAAAATTGTCAGATACTTGTGCTACAGGAGGGGGATTAAAACTGGCCCATGAGTCTGGAAAGAGCCTTGTGTTTGAATTATATGGTGTTGGTCTGTAAGGCTGAGAGAAATTTCTTGTCCCACAGGATCAACCTCTACATGGCTGGGTGCTGAGACGACGCATTGGAAGTGTGGCAGACGTTACATACAAGTTTCCTTCACGGTTCACTCTTCAGGCAGGCCAAGTAGTTACAGTAGGTATTGGGTTTGTAAAACTTCCTCAGAGCTCTGTTCTTATGTTAGATGTCAGCAGAGATTCCTGTGATATGGAAAATACCTAGACAGATACTGCAAGTGTCTGAAGAACTAAAGTTCTTATTTTATGCAGAGACAGATACGGGAAAAATCCTTGCAGCAACTTGATCTGAAATTAAATTTTCTTTAAAGCTTGGACTGAACTTGGATCATCCCATACAGGAGTGTGCTCTAACAGAATCATTGTATTCTAGTTTTTTCTTAGGGTTTCCCATACTCCTGTGACTTGATAAAAGTTGTGCAGAGACTTACACTGTTGCTAAAATCTTTAGCCTACTCCAGGTCAGCAATGCTGAGCTCATGAGTTGTAGTACTAAGCTAAACATTAGCTCTAAAGTCATAAAATCATACTCTAAGTACATGCAGATGGTGATCACAGAGCTGAACTCTACACTTGCTACTCCAAACTGTGGAGGAGCTTGTTTTACGGATCTGTGGGTGACCCCAGGCAAGAGCCTCTTGCCCACACAAATTGCTGCCATGAGCATGTCTGTGACTATGGCCTGGCTCTGTGACTCAAGTGTTCTCTATGGCCAAGCAGGGCTACCTCTACACTGGGTAGAAGCTGTTAACAGCCTTTTCTGCACTGTTTTACAGTCTTCAGCTAGAAAAACTTTACCACCATTCTTGGTAGTCCTGAAAAGAGCTAACTTGCCAGGGATTACAGTGGTTCTGTTTCTCCTACTGGATGCTCTTTGGTTTTAAAATACTTAATAATTATATATATTAGACTGAATTGTAATCTAACTACAGAAAAAGATTCTTCAGAAGCTCACTAACTCTGTTGCAGATCTGGGGTGCAGCTGCTGGTGTAAGCCCAGGTCCCAGTGATCTGGTCTGGAAGTCTCAGAAGTCTTGGGGAACTGGGGATAATATTGGTGTTACACTCATCACAGATGATGGTGAGGTAAGTGAAATAATACGAAGCTTCTACTGTCCTAATGCTAAACTTGTTTGTGCTTAATTCCTGAGGGGTCTTGGTGGCAATTCAATTGTGTTCTAGGAACTCGCAGAGAGGAAGATAATGCTTGTACCCAGAGGGGAAGAAAGTGAGCAAGATGATGATTATGAAGAAGTAACTGGAAGTGAAGTGGAGTTTGCACCTCAGGTAAGCTGCCTGCAGTTTAAATACATGCTATCAGCAGTGTCATTCAATAGCCATTTCTTTTCCTTACTAAATGAAAATACTTCTTCAAGTACTATTCATATCCCGCAACTCTTAATGTTTTTCTTGATGTCAGACCAAAAGAAGAAGAAAAAAGAAATGTTGTTTGGTTTCATGATAGTGGTTCCTGTGAGCATCCTTAAGCAGGTGAGATGGTGAGATTCGTGCTTGTCACCTCATAGAAAATTTGCTTCATCAGTAGTGCTGCAGTCTCTTGTCCCACGTAGGATGTAGCTTGCATGGCTTCGCATCAGAAATGCAACTGAAGTTTTTGCTTATTCTCTGGTTGAGTATTATCAAACAGCAGCATTAATTGTTTGATACCTTATTACTGACACTGGAAGTTACAACCTTTAATGTCCGTTTCATCTAAATATCTGGCTATGAATTAACTTAAAAGCTGTCATCCCAAGAACAGAATGCAAACACTAACTACTTCTGTGGGATGAAGTGACTTACTTGACACTCCAGTGTCCCTGGCTTGCTTTTAAGATGACTTCAGTGTGAACTTAAGGTCAATATACTTTCAAACTTTTGGCTACAAACTTGCATCCTGTGCAAGACTCTCCAGCCCCTCAAATGGCTTTTGACTGACCATAATGTAAGTCTGAACTGATGCATTTTGGATGCTCCTACTGTACTTTGATATACTATTAGCTGTCTTTAATTGCTGAAATACTCTAAACCAACTAACAGGAGGTTTTAAGTTGGCCATAACCAAACAATTATAGACTACTTGACTCAAGTTGGTTTGTATCTTTACTGAAACAGTACTACGGTACAAACTCCAAAGCCTGAGAGCAAGGGGGTGCCTAGCTAAAAACTCTCTCCTTCCTGCTGACACGTTAAGCTACTACAGCTCTTCCTAAAACTGATCCTACACAGTTACAAGGAGGAGCTGAATCTTACAGCACTAGGTTAAAGCTCCCACTACCATTTCCTAGATATTTTCATAATGTCTCTGTCTGAAAACTAACTTAAAAGTACCTTAGTACTGTCCTTCTGAAAAAAATGTACCTAAACAGGCAGTTACTGCCTGCTGGTTTTTTATTTTATTTTTTTTGTCCTTTCAAACAGAAAATCTGGGTAAATGTTACTACAAAACCATGTGGCTTAAAGGATGTTTATCAGTCTCCTGATTTGCATGCACATTCTTGTAATATTTTCAGTCTCACTGAAAGATGGTGAGACCCCATTAAAGAGGTTATTGAGAAGGTCTGTACTGCTGTTCTACCCTTTGAGCTCTCAGTGATACAAGCTTCTTTTCCTATTCGGAGTAGGGCCTCTCCCCAAGGGTGGCTTCTTTTTATTTTTTAAAAGGCTTTTTTTTGAGTTCACTAATATGACTTGTTTGGTAATCAGTGATGGAAAGCAAAAGTAACTTTTTTCCTTACACTTCTAATCTGTTTTATCAGCAACTTTACAATACAGTTGTGTGCCATTTATGGTAAGAATCAATTCTAATACTTCCAGTCAAATTTTAATGTTATTCCTGTTTGCTGAATTCCTATCAAACTTTTGACATGAGTACCTATATGCTTCTGCTGCATTGGTAGCTCTGAAATGGCTGCTTAGTAAACAAAAGTTAACTTGTTGCATGCAGTGAAATAATGGGAAGAATGCATGCTGAGCTTTAAAGGAAGGCAGGGTTTCTATGGTTTTTTGCTTCTGCTTTTACCAGCCTAACGAGGGCAGCATGTATCTGCATGCCACTTAGGTTCTGAAGCTTGGGAACTGAGGTAGTGATGGGTAGCTTGATGGCCTTTCATTAAGGAAGGCACAGGCTCATGTATTGCATGGACTTGGTGTAGTACAGTTCATGTACTGCCTCTTGAAGATCTGCTTTGCTTTATTAATAAGTAACTAAATCTACAAAGTGCTAAAAACCCTACCTGCCTATATGAGGATCAAGCAGCTAACCAGCAAGACGTAATTAAGTTTATACACATGCCAATTAGCCTAATGTTTTCATGTTTTCTCTCTGCAGCAAAATGAAGATCCCAGCTGTTCTGTCATGTAATGTGGACAATCATCTGCAAACACCTCTCAGTCCCAGGTGACACAGACTGTATGTGTGCTGATATCTTCTGTAATATCTGGAACTTGGAATTCACATATCCCATCTGATGTCTTTGTGAGACGCATTGTCCATAACATGATGGAATTTCCTACCTTCTGATACTGGACCCTGGCCTTGGATTTACTGGTACAAAGAGCAGTAGAATACAAGCTCCATGTGAAGTTACTTTTATTTTTACTTCTACACAAGGATCTGGTTTCCGTGACCTGCTGAAACAGAAGAGGGCACAGAGTTTACAAAGCTTCTAAACATGCCCTAGAAGGATGTTAAAATACTTGACAGTGAACCTGAGGCTGCCTCAGCTTTCTCAATATTCTGACATGGTGTTCCTCCAAAGGTAATTTCTCTTCCAAGCCTGAGTGGGAAACATGGGACCGATCACACCCTTGCACCTTGAGCAAGTCTGAAGTAAAACATTATTCTGAAGAGTGATGAGTGTCCAAAATGTTTCCTGCTCAGATCCTGATGCAGAAATACATAAAACTGGTCTAGATCATTTCCTAGAGTGAAACACTTTACAATTAAAAGCAAGTTGTAAAAATTATTCCTGCCTGTTATAAAATGTACTGTTTCTATAGTCTAGCACCTGGAAATCCCCGTTTCAATACTGTATATTCCTAGATACACTGTACCACAGCAGAGCTGTGCCAGCCTTAACTTGGACAAATGTTATCCTGTAAATGTGAAAAAGCATCTCATTCTGACAGAGCAGGTACTGTGAACAGCGCTGCTGGCACTGTTTGAATGGTCCCAACAACAGCTTTCTGAGGAGCTGGAGAGAAAAAGTATGCTAAGTCAAAAATCAAAACTAGAATGCACCAACTGTAGTGAAAAATCCATTGAAATCACTGCTCTTGGAGCCCTTATGTGCTAAACCTCCCAGCAGGCTGCAGCTGCATGTGTCTCACTGTTTATGGGGGATGCTGTTTGTGGGCCAGTGAGCAATCCCCTGGCACTGCAGCTCTGTGCTCCATGGAAAGCCTGTCCTGTACCCTCAGGAGGGGACAGTCAGCCCCGGGGGGGGGGGCACTGCAGTCACTGTCTCTCCACCAAACTGCTCCCCTGCTGCCCCTGGGGGAAAGGAAGGGCTTTGAGCCACATGAACTTCCACCTAAGAGCAGGAGGGGAGGGCAGCAGCTGAGCCTGCAGATTTCTCTCAATGCTGGAATAGTGTTTTGACTGTCTTTTTACCTTGCCAAAGTGTTCAGTTCCAAATTCAAGACCTGCTTTGTGTTAGGATGCAGGTGTTAAGGTGAGGCTTTCCTTACACTAGCTTAAACTCTTACATCATTTAAAAGTTCTAATTTTGAGACATCAAGAGTACATGCTGGTTTAAGACTTGGATTTTAGCAGATCCAAATTCCTGTTCTGTCTCAAACAATAGAAATAGCTGCTGCTCTAACTTTGCTGTATTTATCTTGATTTCTTAAACTTTTTTAACTATTAAAGATATTTTTCATGCATATAAAAGCAGTCTTGGATTTAAATATTTGCAGATTAAATAATAAAGGTCTATCTGTTCAATGATTTCTCTTGAGTGGTTCAAAAGACTTTGAAGTAATAAAACTGGTGACTTTAAGGGCTGCAGAGTGAAGCAACCTTCAGAAGTGCACTCTGCTCTCCTGTTTCTGTTTACCACTAAGTTCAACCAGAGCTGAATTGCTATGAGTGTAAGAGGAATCTTCAGTAGACAGCTTGCCTATAAAATGTTCAGCTCTCTTCTCATGAATTTGTCTTGTATGGCAAGTTGGCAAAAGACTACCTCTTCCTCCAGCGCTGCTCACTTTGTTTGGTCACTACTACATTACTAAGCAAAGCAGAAGATGGTAAACAGAAAAACAAAGCGATTCTATCTTCATTTTGAGGCTTTTTTGGTATATGTTTAGTTACCACATGTCTTTCCATCACCACCTAGTCTTCTCTTTCTCTTCCTTTCCCTCCCTTTCAACTAAATATAAATAATGGAAGTGTATTGACTCTTCACTTGTTTTCAGTGGGCACCAGTGCTACTCACCCATTTCTCACTGGAGTTCCACACAAACCCTGTGGAACTAGGAGCAGTTTGTACTTATTTCTAAGGAATATGTCTCTTTTCCTTCTGCTAGAAAAAAAGTGTTAACAGACATAAATGCTAAACAATCAATAGAGAAGTAGCAAGATTATTAAAATTGCAGTGCAGAGGTGTCATAAAACTAATACTTTCTTTATTCCTGCATTTTTTTTTTAATGTAGCATTGTTTTTGTCACTGAAAGCTGATATATTCAGCAAAAGTGGCCTCCAGCTCAAACCATCAGTACAGATGCAGCAATCACTGTTCTTATCCCACAGAAATATTTATTCAGTTTGGTCAGTAAATTATAGGAATTTTCAATGCTGAGAACTTGTACTTAGTACAACATCATCTTAATACTGACAACAACCACTTTGCCTTTTGTCAACATACAATGCAAAAGATGTATTAACTTGTTCACAATAAATTACAGTGTGATAGATGAAAAGAGCTCAATGACATCAGTAACTTAGGAACTGGTTACAGTTAGCTTCACTAACAGTATTTTTAAAAATGGTTTTCAATAGTAAAATCATTGCAGCCAAAGATAAAAAAAACCACGTACAATAATAGCAAGGAAATGCATTTTTGGAGCAACAGTGAGCTACCAGTAAACACTTCATACAGTGATCTTCAAGGCACAAAGCAAAAAAACTGGGTATGGGTTTTTTTGCAGGTTGACAAATCAGGGAAGGTGAAATTTTTTTGAATATAAAATAAATACATTTTAAAAAGACGCATACAAAAGTCAGTAAGTCAGTCAAATAGCAAGGCTTTCACAGAATGCCACACTGACAGAACATTTGTGAATCCATTTCAGTCATGAAATCATGTTCACAGCTCGAATGACACAATCACTGAGGCAAGGGAACTATCACTTCAACATAATTAATGGGGAAGAAGCCAGACTCTCCATTTAACATCCCCTCATACCAATTCTCATCAATCTGATTGGTCAAAGTTATGACGTCCCCTTCCTTAAACCCAAGCTCGCCTTCATTTTCTGGCTCAAAGTCATAGAGAGCTTGGCAGCAAGGCTGATCCATGTGCACTGAAGAACCTGCCCCAGCGACAGAAAAAACAACCACATTAATTGAGCTTCACGGCATCCCACCAGCCACTAAGCACAAAACAAGGCATCAGAAATGTAGCCCTGCTGTCATGTCAACAGCCACAGCTCTTCCATTGCTTTTACTC
Source organism: Oriolus oriolus (assembly GCA_013400235.1). Taxonomy (NCBI): domain Eukaryota; kingdom Metazoa; phylum Chordata; class Aves; order Passeriformes; family Corvidae; genus Oriolus; species Oriolus oriolus. Next base: position 283,376 of record VXBT01001421.1, read on the forward strand.
GTTAACATCCGGTGCTTCTACATACAAAATGCAAGATTAGTGATAGTAAGTTTAAAACGTGATTCTGTTTGTCCCTTAAGTTCAGATGCTGCTCCTCTTTCATTCCTAGCTGCCTTCCCGTTCAAAAGGATGTTTATCTCAAACTGAGGGTTTGAGTAATCAGTTGTCAAAACCCACGTGCTCTCTCTGGAGCAGCTGCCAGGGGAATCGGAAGGGCAGGAGTAGAGGAAGTAGAAGAGTCAACAGGGGAAATGACAAGGAATCCTTTAACCAAATGGCACTGCAGCACATGGATGCTGTGGGAACACCTACCGGGGGCAGGGGCCCGTGCTCTGTCCTACAAACAGCCCTGCAGCCTGAGGCAGCCACCTGGATTTTCACACCCACGTGCCTCGGCAGGAGCCAGGGCTCCAGCCACTCCCGTGTTAAGGCTTCCACCCTCACCTGAGCAGTGACAGCTCTGGGTTACTGCTCCCTCAGCTCGTGTGCTCCACTCCTTTGTTTTACACATCCTCCATCTGAACTAAGGCAAAGGCTAGGGTGGGAACAAAGGCGCCTGTCAAATTATTTTAGGGATGAAAACAGTTTTCTGACACAGTATCTGGCTGTTCTTGGGATTTGCATTGTTTGTTCTAACAATCTTAATTCCAAATCACCCTTAACCATTAAAAAAGAAAAGTTAACCTTGTAAATGCAGTAAATACCTTTGTAAAAGATATTCTCATGGAGGAGTGTTAATTAGCTTGGATTTGTAGTACCAATATATCTGTAACATATTCATATTTATGAATAATTAGAATACATTTTATTAGAATAATTTATGTTCAAATTGTAAAGCTAAACTATGTGGTCAAGGACTAGCCCATGGTTCAACTGCAGTTCAGTGTTACAGATTTTTTTAAACACATATATAATGTATCCAAGTAAAGCTCTGGTAATTTGAAATACATTTACAAATGAAGAATAGGAAAAAAGACTTAATGCTGCTGCCTTGTAAAGAGGAGTATCACACCTCTAGAACACTAGAACTTACATAAAATTACTCAGGTTGTCTTACTGGGAACATTGCAGCAATACTCAAATATTCCCATCTTGACTCTCCCAGCTTTCATTTTTTACTGGGTAAACCTGCGTACAACTGGTAATGCAATACAGATATAACAGCTAAAATGGCAAAAATGCATTTTAATCTGTTAATCATGGTAATGCATAAGAAAATATTAAAAAGTAACTGTTCGGGCATTTTCTAGATGAAAGAATTAGGAGAAATCTCTTAAGGAAACCAGCTAACAACTAGTGGTGCTTACTCAGCGAGAACAGTCAGGTGAAAGCATCTTTTAAATTGACAATAATACAACTGGGGGCAATATGTGGTGTCAAAAGCTGGAAAGTAGGAATTACTTTTCTCTTTTGTGGGCATATTTTACCCTTGATAGCAACAGAAGAGAGCTTTTATTTATAACAATGGAAGAGAAGTGCCAACAAGAGACTCAGTAAACCTCCCCAGAGCAGCACTGTCACAATGCCAGACTCATCCTCTCCCTGTGGAAGGCTCAGGGTAGTGACAAAATCTTACAAGAACCAACTAAATCAGAGCGACTTGAACACCCTGGTGCAGGTGAAAGCTTGGTTGTCATGTATTTGCTGAAACACTCCATGCAGGAAAAGAGATGATGAGCCAGTTGCCCAGCAAAAATGGACTGATCATGTTTATAAATAGCTGAGTTATTTTGAGCCTTTCCAAGGTAGAACTGGTACCAGCTCTCTGGAACTGTCAGCAGCAGAAGGCGGCGATCGGAATAATTGACAGAGTTCCTCGCCTTCACCAGCTGCTCCGATGGGGCTGATTTGTTACAGCAAGCCAGTTAATTTCTGACAGTGAGGTACCTGATAGGAGATGGATCGCATTTGGATCATTTTAAGCTCCAAAGAACTGCAAAGAAACGTCTGGCAGCCCAGAAAGATTTTTAAATAATGGTCACAGCCAGCACAACCGGTTTCACTCCAGGCTGTAGGATCAGTCAAAGTCTTCATTAGAGGCAGGCAACTGCTGCTACTGTATAATCCAATGAGACAAAGCTTCCCTGACAAAGGTAAGGGGGCAGCAGTGCCTGACAGTCTGCAACACACACTGTTTAACATCACAGAACTGCTGGCACCACTCCAGCCTTTTGCTGTCTATTAAATAGTTGCACATATGTTGCAGAGGTTTCAGCTGAATAAATTGCACTCTTCTATTTCTGCAAACAGGGTTTATGTTAATTTGCAACTCCATATGCACCTCCTTTATGTCTCTACTTTACTTCCCTGTCACAGTCAAAAAAGAACTGTCAATAATTTGCAGACCACTCAGATGTGGACAGCACAAAATGAGGGTAAGCAAGAAGCTGTCTGTGATTCCTGGAGTGTTAAAGGATGGAACCAGAATGCCCTTCAGTGATGGTTTGGGTTTTCTGTTTGTTTTCCCCAAAGGGAGGCAGTAACTGCCTGTACCTGCATCTATTCTTCCATACCATGCTGTATACATCAGGCAGCAAGACTGTACTTTAATAATCACAAACTGGAAGCTTGCTAAGATAATTAATCCCAGTCTCCCTCATAGATGAAGTAAGTAAACACTCAGATGCTTATGTTAAATTCCAGCATGTGGCAACCAGATCCATATATTTCATATCACAGTCAAACCTGACAAACAAACTGAGTGAAAGGCATGATGTAATACAGCAATTAAAGAGTTTTAAAATGAGCCAGATGATGCTCACAGCTGCAGCTCATTAATGAGGATAACAATGAATTAGAACTAGAGATTTTTTTATCTGCGTTTACTTGAAGCAGCCAAATAACTCCCAACAACATAAAAATTAGGTTTATGTGAATCTAGCCCTGCAAATGTGTGCGAGTCATAAGCAGTAAATAATCCTCACATATTAGAGACCATACAAAGGAAAACATATTTCTGCTCAAGAAGCTGATACTTGAAAAACTATTGTGAAACATGGGAAAAGTCATCTCCGTGCTCAGAACTGTACCATGGCAGTCGTGCTGAATGTGTCACATCTTGCTTTGAGCTGTCCTGCAGAGCTCCATGGGTTTGCTGAATACCAAGACACTACTTACCTTGAGGGACAGTATCAGAGAAATTAAAAATCTGTATTTTGATAGGGTCAGTATGGAAGCAGGGAAAATGAAGCATGAAAGTACTTTTTTGTGTAGGATGGGGAGGTCAGTTTTTTAAACAAAAAGAAGGTGATTATAATGCTGTCTCCCCATCTCAAGGAGACTTTAAGACATTTAGCAGTTTTGCTTAGAACTGCCTGGTTCTCATTTCTAAATCACAGACCATAGAAAAATCTAATCTGTTTTATTATTCCGATTTTAAAATGGACACAAAGGTTTTCCCATTTATGAGCAGGGCATATTGAGCCCACTGCAGTTCACAGAAATCCATATGGACAATGTTTGAGCAGGAAGAGGAAAACAAAAGAGAACAAACGGTGATTTCAGTGATGATTTGTACCTACTGAGGAGGTAAGCACAGCATCCACAGCTTCATCAGGAGGAAAAAAACAGGATGCACAGTCTTTCTAATGTTATTAGCAACACTTAAGTATGGCAACAATTATTACATATATCCTATTTCTCCTTTTCATCTCTTTTATGGTGGTTTTATTTCTTTTCCATTCTGCCAGCACTAAGAGAGTGAAGCAGTGACAACCCCTCATTCAGGGATATGCAAACAGTTGGTGCAACAGTCCATGAATGGAGTCAGTGAGTGCAAGTGCCTCACTCCTTCCCTATCTTAGTGATCAGTGGTCATTTATTTTTCAGTTTTCACTGACTTTCAGCTCATTAAAACTGAGAGTTTTCTTTAACTAAGTGGGCTGGAAGCAACCTTGAGAAGTCATCATCTGTCTTTCTCCCAAAGGCAGGATTGATTATCCTTAACGGACACCTTGGAACAACTGCTGGATGGCAATGATAAACCACTATAATGTGGTTTATATACACTAGTTTATACACAAATGCTGAATCTGAATCTCCTTTCTCCACTGCACATGCAAAACAGGGGGGGAAAAAAGCCTATATAACTTGATAAGTAGCTGATAGGGCCAAGAAATGTTATGGTAATTTTTAATAAAGTTGCTGTGTTTTTGCTACTTTCACCCAGATGTGCTGTGAAAATACCAAGGACATTACAGATCACTGCAAACATCTCCAGTGCTTTGGATGAAATGTGTCCTTGTGTCACAAGTCTTAGGAACCACTGGTGTGACCCGAGAGAATGTGCAGAGGGGGTTGTCTCCCTCCATCCCACATTTGACAGCAACACAAAAACTCATCTTAGTTAAACACATTCAGGCAGCACGAGGAGCTTCAAACAAATCAAGGAATCAGATCTCGCTGGGTGGATTTGTGCTGCCAAACTGCTGCAAAGCCCCTTCAGTATGGATTGTATAATGGTTTCCTCTGGTAGCACAGTGCAAGAAAATTAAAGAGGCATTAGAAGGAGCATGAAGTTACAGCTCCAAGCTTTATTCTTTCACTTTTAGTTCTCTCATTTCTCTCCCAACAACCTTTAAAAAGAAACAAGACTGGAGGGAAGAAGAAATCGGAGAGTTAGGTAAAAAAAACAACAAATCTTCAGGAAAAGATCCTAGATACCAAGCCAAGTACAGAAGGGAACCTTTGGCTCACTACTTCTCCTCTATTTTCCTTCCAAATAACATTTATGGCAAAATCTCAGGCTTTTTCATTCTCTTTTCTTTGCATATTGTCATTTGGGCTTTGTTTGAGGGTTTTATTGGTTTGGTTTTTTAACTGGGCTCATCTCATCGTACAATGTAGTCATTAAGCAGATAGGGCAAAATAATTTTATTATGAGATGAGGAAAAGCTATTTCAATGAGTAGTGTAGCCTTATTGATTTTCACTATTCACACAACTTTCAAAAGTTGACTTTTTTCTTGTGAAACCAGGGCCTAATCAAAGGAAAGGGTCCTAAGCCCACACCAACAGGTACCTAAGCACTTCAGTTCATTAATGCACACACTTTGGTGCATAATTTAGGGGACAGTAAAGTTAAAAGTTGTTAAAATCAGTAAGGGTGGGAGTCCTCTCTGAATTTTACACAGCTAATATTTGAGATCCTGTACAGATCATTCATGCTCTCAGACTGTAGAGAAAAATTAGCACCTGGAGATACTCCAGACTGTGATCAAACACACCCACTGTAGGCATCTGTCTTTGCAAGAAATGAACTGTTTTCTGCAAGTGCCTCTCCCTCTCTCTCCTCCCACCCTCAGTGGCAATTCAGAGACCTAAAAGACCAAGGAGAATGCCACACCTAAACTTCAGATGGGTGAGAGTCTGTTGAGAGGAACCCTGCTTCACAATTCTATTTTGAAATCTGGGCAACAATCTGGAGTCAGATGCACAGATACTGATGCCTGATGGATCTGCTGTTCTCACGGTGCAAGAAATACCTCAAGCAGCAATCTGGCAAAACATCTAGAGATGCATTCATTCTGCGGTGACAGACTCACCTGATGATTTTATGGAAGAACTATAAGCAATCCCATTGTGCTGCTGATTATCACCAGTTTCCAGAGTCGTAGTTATTACAGGCTTTGGCTTAAATTCACGCTTAGGCCGACTAGATGCTACATTTATTCTGTAACACAGAGAAGAGCAGCAAGAGATTTACTTAGGAAGAAAGAAGGAAGAAATACTTACAGAACTTAAGCTCAGGTTAAGTGCTTTGCTGTTTGAAAAGTGGAGTAAGAAAATCTTCTGCTGGTTTTGGTTTTAGGTTTCTTTTGGTTGGTTTGTGTTTTGGTTTTATGGTGTTGGTTTTTTTGGTTGGTTGGTTTGTTCTGGGGTTTTTTTTTTTGGAGGGGGGGGTGTGTTTTTTGTAAAAGCTGCTCAATTCTCGTGCAATACTTGAATTTCAACAAGTCCCTAATTGTTTAATACTTTGGTCCTGCTGACAGAGGCATAAAGCTTAACAGTTTAAGTTTGAGAAGTGATGAGCACCCACAGCTGCCACTGAGTTCAGCACAAGCTGCAGGAATGAGCTCTCTGGAAAGCTCAACTGCAAATGACATATGGAGAAACACATCCAGGACAGAGGCCCAGGGACTGCATCTCCCACATGGCCTTTTTATCAGGGAAAACGGGAAACAACCATTTAGCCAGCAAAACTGTCTAGTACCTCTTGCTGTGTGTGCCCCAGCTGAGAGCTCCTTGTGCCCCTGGCCCCTCCAGCTGGGATGGCACAGGGTGTGTGCAGACACAGCTGCCCTCATGCCCAGGGTGTGTGCAGACACAGCTGCCCTCATGCCCACGCTCACAGCCCCCACGGCCTGAGCTGAAAGCCCCAAGCAGTTTTCTTGACTCTGCCTACACCACAGTGACACTCAGGTCTCTGGTTCTCCGAGTGACACGTTAATGACAGCACCATTTCTCCCTTCTCTTAGGATGACACAAAGTACCTGGGCCTTTCATACGTGTGATACAGCACAGCTCTGTTCCTGGCCAGCTGGCTGGTTCCTTACTGTGCTGCAGAATTGTGTTATACCCCTTAATCTCAATAAAAACAGGCCAACTTCCAAGAAAAGCCTCCAAAACACAACTCAAAGTATCCAAGTTGGAATAAACCTCCAAACAAAGGCAGGCTGTCCTCATTAACCTCCACAGATGGGAGAGACTCTGCACACACTCAGAGCTCCCTGGGCAGATCCTGTGTTCCATTGAAGTCTCCCAGCACAGTGAGAAGCTGCCAGGTGGCAGGGGTTTAAAGCCATGGAGCTCAGTCTGGCACAAAGCACAGCAAACGTGCACCTGGGAGGTGGTGCTACGAGATCTCTCGCTTCAGTGCCTTTCCAACGTCGTGAACCTCAGCTGCAGAAGAGGTTCAGCATTTTCTGTGGGGTTCAGTCTTACCGGTTTTGCAGCTTGCTCTGCAGATCCTCCAAAATTTCTGTGGATTGTTTATGGTAATCTAGTGCTGCTTCTACAAACACAGCCAACTGGCTGACTTGTTCTACCTGAAAGACAGAGAGGAAAATAGTTGTAAGGGCACTGCAGTACACTGAGCTGAAGGATAAACAAACAGATCATTTAAAACAGGCCTGGTATCTCAAAAGACCACAGTACCTTGCAGAGGTTATTGGAAATGAGCACATGTGGTTCTATCAAAGAAACTGCCAGCTGGAAACTGAACAAAACTGAGGTGTAACTTCTAGTTCACTAACTCAGGGCAGGGTCCTTGAGTCATTTCCTTTCACAATGTGCAAATCCCTTCTGCTTTCAACTTCCAAGCCAGCTGTCTGTCAACACCCAAGCCCAAAACATATAATAGGACATGATCCCTGAGCAGGTGAAAGTGGAGCTTTTCTGATCAATGCTGGAAGAAATTACACAGTGACAGCTCTTACAACTCAGACCCATTAGTGTTTATTATCAGTGTTTACAAATTGCAGTTCTGAAATTATGTGGACTTACCTCACTAGATGGCAGCATTTATAAACTGATAAATGAAACATGATTTATCTACTTGAATTTAAAATGTATTAGCCAATCATTCAAAAATATGAACGATGAGGAAAGGGAGAATGTGAAGGAGATGGAAAAAACAAAATATTTTTATTCATGAGGTAACAGATAATCTCATTCCCCTAACACAAGCTGCAAAGTTCACGCTGTATGGGGTATGGAGCAGTAACAGATATTTGTCTTCTTCAAGACAACGTTAAGAAGACAGACCCCAAGAAGTCTGACATCTTTCCATTCCATCATGATGCCTTCAGACATTGGATCTTAAGAAAATATCTGAGTAAACTTTCTACAAATGTTTTATGGACCCATGGCAATTTTGTGTTATACTTTGTCTGCTTTTACTCAGTTAAAAAGATCATTAAAAATTCTGCCAGGACTCCAAGAGAGCCAAACACTGTCACATAGCACAGAGAAATGAAATGCACAGAACCAAACCAACAGCTGATACAATTCCATCACAGTCAGAAGAGAGTAATATAAACAGCTGAGGACAACACACAATGTGCCTGGGGTTTGGATTGGTGGTCAGAGAAAATGGATAAGGGACTGTCCAAACACGCCAGCTAAGAGCCAGGAGAAATATGGAGTTGTGGATTAGGAGAAGAGAGAGAAAGAGAGATTGGGAAAGAGCCAGAGAAACTTGAGGGACTAAAAGCTTCTTAGGATGATGAACCTGGGACTGGCTGTGTGGGAATGGCAGGAAGATGGATCTGATAAGAAGTGCATGCAACAGTGTCGATGTGGGAGGTCTGGAACTGGCTGTGCAAAAACCTGAGAAAGATGGGGATCAGGACTGAGCCTGGGAAAGGCACCTGGCAAGATGGCTGGGAACCAGAGCTCAGAGAACAGACTTCAGGGCAAGAAGACCAAGAGAGGGACACACTTGAGGAACTGGAAAGGATCAGAAGGAAGTGGTTGCAGTTAAGATCTCTGCAAACACAGTGAGACCATTTGGGGTTAGACAACAAGGCTGTAATGAGAAGTTCCGGGACAACAGTCAGACTGGGTCAGCATGAAAACGGAAGGGAAAGAGCAGAGTTTTCTTTAAGCAGAAACAATAGGAAATGGGTATGGAAAAAACTTCAGAAGGATATTCAGTTCACCCCCTCCCAAAGGCAGAATTAGTTATGCTAGAATGCATAACTCATCTGTTTTCTGGTGGCTGAACTAAACCAGTTGAATCCCTGCACTGTTTTATCCTCAGTTTGGTGCTTTGACTAATGATAAACAGTACCTGAAACATTCCTCAGCTGCTGATGCAAGGCAGAATTATAAAACACACATCCACTGCAACTGCTAGAGCCCACAGTGGAACAGTGCTGAAATTTTTGATAAGAGCATGTTCCAGCTTTTGCTGCCCTCATTAACTTGCCCTGGTAAAACAGCAAGAGGCTTAAGAGCCTTACACTGTACCCTGCTGTAACAAACGTGTCCCACTTACAAACAGCTCAGGAGCTACAGGCTGGTTTAAACTGGGTGTGCATAGAGGGAGAAGTTGCTTGCAGTTAAATATTCCCACTTCACAGCTCCTCCCTGTTGCAGTTTGCTCACAGAAGACGGCACACTTCTTACTTTGGAAGCGTGTTTTCTGTGATGCTGCATCTACAGGGGAAAAAACTTTGGAATAGGCTCAAATAGGTCCAGTTCTCTTTTCCTATAATTCCAGGATTACTCAGGAGAAAGCACATCCTGCTGTTCCTCTGTGTGAGGACAGAAGAGAGAATTATCCTGAATGGCCACAGCTGCTCCTTACTTAGACATAATTTCATGATGGACTTGGACTCTGAGCCAAAGTCCACATACCTGAGCCCAAGCCACAAACTCACTCTATGGACTTTGCAGAGCCAAAGAGTAATAGTAATGATTTTCAGAGGTAAAATCATTCAGAGACTCCATATCAGCAGCAAAGTTTTGACTGCAAGTGAGCTGAAATTCAAAAAGCACAGAGGGTACATGCCCTTTCTTATACTTTCAGCAGCAGGTCTTGACTACACCAGTTTACTGACCTTCACCCTCTCACTGACCCGCATTTTAAACTGCATTTTACTCTCAGCTAGTCCTACTTGAGGCCTCTGTGACCATCTTGTCTGAGTCTCTGTATCTCCAGAAGAAATTCCTGAGTTCCTGAGTGCTCCCATGTCTGCCTGTGCATTATGTTCTTCTCTGAAAGGGGATTTAAAAGCGGGAAGAGGCAGAGTTTCTGCTTTCAGACCTCACCTCCTGTCAAGGATGGGACTGGCTTTAACCACTCCCACACATTTGCCCCTCCAGGATGTAGTGCAGCAAACAAAGATGCAGCACAGACTTACATCATTTTCTAAGAAATTGAACATGCTTCTTTCAGCCAGCTCCTTTGACTCTTCAAATTTTTCTACTGCTTGTTTAACTTCTTCATCCGGTATCTTTCCAAAACGCTTCTTTTTATAATCATAATCCAAGCGGCGTCCTTCCAGTTTCTTCAAGTGGTGCTGAAAGAGACAGAACATTCCTGAGAAGGACCAAATGGGACATGCCCGAACAAACACATTGTGGTTTAAGGAAATATCAGTGATGGATGCAAATATATGCAGACTTAAAGAAATACAAGGCTCAGAGATTCGTACAGTCCATCTTTGACCCAAGGCAGCACCAGGTTAAGTGTAGGGCCACATACACGAATGAAATTTTAAATAAAGAGCCCTTTGGCAGCACTTGGGGTACTGGCTACCTTGATTTGCCAATCTTAGACATCCACCTCACGGACTTCACTAAATGTGCAACAGTCCAGATTCTCTGAGCTGTTGAGAGAAGCAGGATCCAACCTCAATATTTGTGTGTCGCCTTATTCCACATGTAATTCAATTTTATGTCTCGAATTATCTGCAATATGACAACTAAAAGTTAGAGTTATATTCCCCTCATAAAGCAGTGCTCCAACAAATCTTGTGTTCTTGCTGTCCTTGTTAGACATCAACTTGACACTTCTATCTGATACAACTACACAGCTTTTCTGTTGCCAAAAATCATGGGACCGACAGACTCCCAGAATGGACTCAGAGTGACACCACAAAATGCTCATTAAAGCTAACATCAAACAATTTCCTTTCATCAGTTCAGAAGAACACAACTGAAAACAGCTATGCATCAAAGGAGACAGCTACAGACATTATTGCTATCTTTTTGCTATGCTTTCCACATTCATTTATGTGTAAACAAATAAAATAACTTTCATTTCTGCATTTCATCAGGGTTTTAACTTGCTTATTACCCAAATCCATTGGAACTGACAGACTCAAAGACTGCCTGGCTTTCTTTGAATTGTCACATTGTGAACAAAAACACTGCAAAACTTAACTCTAAAGGTTAAAAATGTGCTCCTTAGTGTCCTATATTTTTCCTATAATGGCATATGGCACTTCAACATTTTATGACACTATTCAGATCATTCTGTGTTTGCCCTGAAAAGCCTTTTTTAACAGTTATATTCATTCTCCATTATAAATAGCTTTAGGCTGACAGAGATGATAGGATAATCACTAGCAGTAAATCACAGCCCACTCACATGTTCATAAGCATTAATAAAAATGTTCATTACAATAAAACAGCAGAAAAATAAAGAATATAATTCTCTTCAGTAGCCTTGTACTGACTGTACAAGCAATACAACAAATTGAGTAAGTTAGACAAGGCAGAAATAGCCAGGCATTGATTCTAAGTAGATTTTGTCACTGTTTTGCTAGAGAGCAAATCTATTACAACAAAATTTATCTACCTTACTGCTTTCAGGAAAAATATCTCAGGGAACCAGAGTTTGATGTGACTCTGATTATTGGTAAGTGAAGCTTTACCCTGGAAAACTTACCCCAATCTCTTTTAAATCTTTGTCCTGCAATAACTGTAGAGGATCAATAAAATTTTGTTTGACGTTAATATCAAGCGAATCCTTCACTTCTGCCATTTGCTTCATGCTCTCACCAGCATCCAGTAGTGCAAGGCCTGTGGTAAAGAATAGGCTCTTATATCTCAAGATATGTAAAAGCAGAAAATCTGTCTTTTAAAACAGCCATTTCAAATAGATATCTTTGTATCTGCTGCAGTCCCTTGAAGAGTAAAAAAGAAAATAATTCAAATTATGCTTGTTCCCTACAGAAAACTAGAACTGGAAAATTTTTGTTCTGAATTACAATACAGGTTTTTTTCCCTGACAGCTATCGGGGAAAAAAATTGTTCTCCCTACTGTATTTGCATAAGTCATTGTTAAAAAAAAAATCATCCAGTGTTGCTGTTTATTTCTTTCTATAAGAAATTTTCCCTTAGTTTGCTTCTCAAATTGAGTATAACCATTTTTATATTAAAATTAAAAGAAATAAACTGCATTTAAGAATTACTTAGGTTTGGCAACTTGGAAACTGAACTGGTTAATAACAGGGATGATCAGACAGGCTCAGTGACAGTGTTATCAAACCCACCTGCAACAGAGGTGGCCAAACGTGCAGGAGCATCCTGTTCCTGAGCTGCACCAATCATCCCTGATCCCTGCACTTAACCTTCCCTCTTACCTGCAGTGGCCAACTACACAGGTTATGTCAGTTGAGTAATATTTGGCAAAGAACTTTATGCTGAAATACGGGCAGAGGAGATGCACAAACTCACCAAACATAGAATCATCGCCCAGCTCTCTGCCATACCGTATCATGCAGTCTCCCAGGAGTCCCTCTGTCTGGGGGTAGCCTGTGGTTTTAACTTGTCCTCTGATCTTTGACATAGTGTTCAGCATTCCCAGCTTGGCTCTGTATGCTAAGAGGGACATTAAAAAAAGAAGGAAAAAAAAAGAATGTGATAAAACCAGTTTTCAAACTAATTTATTTAAAGCAATAAATCACTTCACAAGCAAAGTCACGAAGCAAGTCACTAAGCTCATCTCAGACTGGTAATTTTTTATTCCTAAGTGAAAAGGCATCATTTCTCCAGGCAAATATTCACCAACACTCACATTCCTTCGAACAGTCCTGCTTGGATTAGTCCCTGATTAGAAATATTGCAGAAGGCAAATGCAGAATAGATACAAGCACAGCCAAAGCCAACTTCCTGCTCTCTCTCCCTCTTGCTTAGGACAACTTTGCAGAACTCCAGATAGAAACCCCACAATGATGACCTAATTAGCTTTTCTTTACCTAGAATTAATTTCCAAGTAATAAAGCAATGTTCGTCAAAATCCAGCACCTATTGTTCTTACCCTACCTGGATTTGGCTGAAGATACTCTGTGGATTTGGACAGAAGTTCTGTTACAGCTTTATTAGTAACATCAATTTTCTGAAAAAGAAAAAAAGTCTGCTATGAACATTAAAAAGTACACAGAAAGGCAAGGGCAATTAAAAAAAGAGCACCTAACTGTAAAAGCAGAAACTGGCAGTAACACTATTTAATTTGCAACACAGCTCATCAGTGGATAGCAAACATGCTAATTTCATGTAAATTTCTGAACATGGATTTAAACTAAAAAACATAATCTTTTCTCAGGAGAAAATACGGCCCAAGTAGTTAGGATTTTATCATTAATTTCATCAGATGCAAAGGATTTGTGATATTTACAAAGCCTCACTAACACCACGGACTTCTCTGAACTCCCACATAGCCAGAGGAAGAAGGTTCCTCCTGATGCTCTGCATCTTTCTTGCAGGAATTTCTCTTCACTGTCAAGAGGTGTCAGTGGAACCTGATCCTCTGCTCACACAGCCTTTGTGGATGTCTCTTCTCCCTTGGCTGAGCTGAAGATGCTCAAGGTTAAATTTGCATTTATCCTTTTATCTTTCTGTTTGGAAGCACATTAGAGGGTTTCCTCCCCCAGGTAAATCTATAATACCATCCAATCACTTGAAACATAAAATATATTTGATTCTGCAATAGCTTAACATTGAAAACCATAACGTGACTTTTCTTACCCTTTCCATCTCTTGAAATTCCTCATCTAACTTTGTTCCTTCTGCTCCACTTATTTTTTCACTGAATAACTGTAAAAAGATAAATTTAACACACACAAAAAAGGTATTATTATTTAATTACAGAATAAATATCTCTGAGAGTTACAGGAAATGGTTCCAGACCAGAAAATAGCCAGCATCCATTTGAGGTAACCATGCAGGACAAGAGTAAAGAGTCTTGGAAGTGAAGCACTCCCTTCAAGAGAGACAAGGATACCTGATACAAATTTAGAACAGGGAAACAAAAAATGATTTCTCATGCTTGAAGAGTTTATTCTTTACTGGCATGACCTACTGCAGATTTCAGCACAGGGACCACAGTCAGACTGCAGGTAAATCCACAGTCATCTTTTCAAGTGTGTCTCTGCAGCTCTCTACCTCTGAGTACCCTCTGGCCCGGTGTGCCAGCAGGTTCAGGGATATAACTCCCATTCCTGCTGCTGGGAGTTGTGTGGAAATTCTGTGGAATTTCTTTCCATTTCATGAGAAATGCTTCACCATGACTCACCTGTGAGACTGAGCACCTTTATGATCAAAACAAGGATGCCAAGTGTTCTTCAAGAACTCAAAGCACCAGTTTCAGATAGAAGATTTCAGTAAACCTTCTGAAAAGGCTAAAAGTTATCCAACTTCTGTGTGAAAACTCCAGGCTGTCAGACTTGACTGTGGTCCTCCCTGAGTAAATCATGGCTAGGAATAAGCCACGAGCAGAACTGAGCCATCTGCTTCTTGCAGTGCATGGTACCTGCACTGTGACAACATGAAAAGAAAGCCAGATCCTCACCCAGTGTGAAACAGCCTTTGAAAGCATCACTCCACTGTGACAGTGATTTAACACATCCAACAAACATTAAATTCCTTCAAAAATACCTAACATTTCTCTGTTTTAATTGACTTTTATCACTGAAACTGTAACAGCATAGTGTGAAATCCAGGCCTAGCTCACTGAGTGCTGGTGCTCCCCAGACTTGTCCCCAATAAAGCATTTTGTTTGTCCTCAGCACTTTCTAAAAGGGAATTAATCTCACTGAACTCAGTGGCCCTTGGGGACTTGCATAACCTGAAAATGGGTCAGGGCTCTCAGCAGTGCAGTGGCTCCCTGTTCTCGGTCACTGCCTGCACGGCACAGGTGAGGGGGGAGTGCACTGCCCTGCCAAAAACCAGCGAGGAGCTGATGAAGCAGAGCTGGGAGCTCAGCAGTGGCTGACCTTGCATCAATATCACCGCTACCACACAGCCAGAGAACAGTCCTGCTTAAGGGAAAATGTGAGTTCAAAGAGAGACGTACAGCTAATTATTGCTATTGGCTTTACAGCAGCACTCACAATCATCATGTTTAATATGCCAAGCAGCACACGCACTTGTCAGGATCATTTCTCTTCCAGAGCACTGACAGAACGAGCACAAAAGCAGATAAAACAGATGGAGAAGCCCAAGTACCAGTGAGTTCCTGCAGGTCATCATCTTGCTGCTGTAAGACATGACTGCAGAGAAGTGACCTGAGGTCACACATGGAGCGGGACACTGCCCTGGTCTCTGCAGGAATGTCTGAGGAGTCCTTGAGCAGATGGAGAAAGGTACATGACAAGGCTGCATGAAAAGCAGGAATTCCTATCAGGAATTCTGCAGCTCCTCTACAATAGCAGCTTCTGTCTCCTTTCTGTGCACTGTTAATTCCAAAAATAATCAATGCCATTTTCCACAGCCTCACACATGTCTTCTTTCTCCAGCAGGCAAGGAAGAGATCTGCGGTTTCCCGAAACCTTTTCAAAGGCTGAGTGCAGTAGGGGAATTACCCTTCTCAGGCTTAAGTTGCAAAACCCACATTCAGTAGCAGCTCATAGCTGTCCCATTACAGATAATCCATTTATATGCTGGTGAAAAACAAACGTAATGAAGTAACGTGATTGCTTGACTGTGAAAGCATAATCAATAATAAAATTCTAAATCTATTTTAGAGTGACTTGTGAATGCAACTCCATGGAGCCAGCCACAGGATCCGCAGATACTGTTTCATACAGACTCAGAAGACAACCTAACACACACTTACACCTGGGAAAAAAAAGCACTGATCGTAAGAAAAAGAATTTTGTTAACACGCTTTGCCAGTTCTATGCAAACATTAATGATACTGCAGCTCCTAGCCCAAGGATACACTTCTTCAATGGTATTTACTGTGAGCTCTAATGTCCTTTGAAAAATGACGCTCCATAAAGAATGATTCCTTAAAGCCTGTAAGCTGTCTGAGCTACCGGCAGTAAAAATTGGTATAAAGTTCTAATGGTTTTAATTAAATTTTACACCTCTAAAGTTTATTTCATATTGGTATAATTGGAAATAGCTGTACTAGTTTACATTTAGGAACAAAAAAGCTTTTGTTCTGATCATACTGAATTTAGGAGTTGTAAAACTAGCATCACCCTTCTCACAATTAAAAGTCACAGGATACCCAATTAATTATTGAAAATGGGTGCACAAAGGAGACAGCTGCTGAGTTTTAGTTCCCTGACTATTTGCTGAGCATCATTTACATGCATTATATCAAGCTGCAAAATGCTTTGAACATAAATAGAAGACACCCAGCTGAGGGGCTATGTAATTACATGGCAATATCTATCAGGCTGCACGAGCCACCTATCAAACACAAAACTGCTAATATCACACAAGGTGGGCGCTCCGAGGGAGCTTGGAATGCCTTGTACACCAAGAATCCTTCAGCTCCGAATTCAGAACCTGGGCACCATGAATTCAGCACCTTTTAGCTAGATAGGGCCACAATTCATGGCTGTGGAAAATACCAGTTCCCCCCAGAGGAGCCACCACTTCTTTACTGTTCCACTGCAGGTCAGAAGCTAAAGCCTTTCCTTAGTCCTATTTCTGGTGAAGGTAACTAGGGTTCCTCTGGATCAAAACCTACACCCAGAGAATAGCTCTGCAATAGGAAAGATTTCTTCCTCTCAGGTGCCTGTACAACTCCCTCTATCACGCTGGAAATTAGAGTTAGTGGGGAGAAGGAAAGAAGGCAACAAAATTATGAACATGAAAACACTTTCCAATCAGCCATTTGTACTATCACCTCTCATTTGAATGTACAGATGACAGCAAACTACCTTCGATTGTAAAACTTGCACGCTCTGTATCACAGAAGACCTTTCTGCCTGAACATCGCGGTTTGTACACAGATTCTCCTTGCTTGTTACTTCTTTCTAGATCCTACTGTTCTTTTTAATATTGAAAAATTAAATATGACGTTGTATTATAAACAATCTGAAAGTCTCTGGTGTACGTATGCAGAATTTTATATGAAGCAAAATCTGGAATAAAACAAATAGGCTTTGAAAGAAACCCCTCCAGATACTAGGATTTCTATTTTAGTTCTGTATATTCAGCTATAGTTCAAAACGCAATCTTCAATTTTGCTACAATCTTAAAAGACTAAATATTTATCTGCTAAGGTATTCATATTCCAAGAAATTCTCGGAGAAAAGATTTTTCTATAAACTTAAAATTGGGATTTTTTCCTCGAGATAGTTCTTTGTTATTCTATTTGTTTTCAGATAATACAGTTTTCTTTGGATGCGTTTTGTTACGGTGAAGCATTGCCCCAACCCTGGCGGTGTTCAAAACCTGGCTGGAGAAGGCCTTGAGTAATCTGCTCTGGTGGGAGGTGTCCCTGCCCGTGGCAAGAGGGGTTGGGAACAGATGACCTTTAAGGTCCATTCCAGCCCCTCAGCATTCCATGATCCCATGAACACAGCACATGAGCTGCCCATACTTTAAAGTAAAATCTATGGCTCACCAAAACTCTAAATTAAAAAAGGTCTCAAGATTTACAATAAAAATACTGAAAAATTATGTTAAGAATATTAAGATTTATCCCTATTGCACAGGAATAGTACGTTTCCCCATTGTTATATGGATTATAACAAACAAGCTTCAGAAAAATGCCGTATTTTACCAATGTTTTGTACATCACATCCACTGAATTACAGTACTTTTTCATATTTCACTGTGGAAGGTTACCGAATATAAGACTTAACTGCCAAAAATATCCCAGATCAACAGAGAGCTGATAAAACTCTCAAAACAATTACCCTATTTTTTTAATATATATCCACTGGGTATTTTATAATACAAGTCAGTGGGATTCTTGCCAGCCAATACTTGCACACATGCTCTGACCTTCTGTTTCACTTGTTTTGCCTCTCTTTTGCAACGCTCATTAACTAGGATTGAACCATCACAGGTTTTTGTTGATATTCAGCTACCATTGAAAGAAGTGGCTGGCCAGCAAAACTCTCTTGTACATACCTGGCCAGGAAATCAGCCCACGTCATTTAAAGGCTGAATGGAAGGTATCATATTCTATTAAAGACTTCAGAGCTTTTAATGACTCTTTACAAAGTTATAGCGGTTTTTTTTGTTCTGAAGGACTATCTGCTGAAATTATCTGTTGAAACTTTAATGGGATAGAAAATTCCTACATTTGTCATAAATATGCACGCTGTCAAACCCATGAGGCAAAACCCAGATTTTTTATTCTACCAAAAAAGCCAAGGCTATGAAAAGATTTTAAATTTATTTCCTTCTCTCTCTGAAAAGGAAGCAAGCAATCAACTGGGGAAACGAATAGATTCATCCCAAAGTTAACACACAGAGAGCCAGGAAATAATGTAACTGTATGGCTCCATTTCCCATAGAAACAGAACTGGGCCAAACTGTACAAATGCATTAAATACATCTTAAATACAGTACTTAGTACAAAATACTACATTCCAGCATGGTTAACACATAATAGTTACGCTTCTCTTAATAAATCATTAGAAGTTCCAGCGATTTCCCTGCAGCCATGCAAGTGTTTGATTTGGTTTAATGCAATGTGACAATACTAACAGCTTTCTCAAGAATCTTACCTAAGCCTATAACAAACAAAGGGAAGAATAAGGTGGCTGGTAAGGCAAAGTGAAATCTCCTTGCAGTGTTCAACCTCCTGAGGAGAGGGAGAGATTTTCTTCTTTGTCCTCTTCCAGAATGCTCTATCAGATTAGAGACCAAGATTTCAGCCTCTTTTCTAGACCAAAAGTAGTTTAACCTCAAATATCTGTCATTCCCTGGTTTGTGCTTCCAAGTTCTACTACAATGCTATGTATATTACTTGTTTTTCTTCTTTCCTGATGGCTATATTTCATATAAATTGCTAACTCCCACACTCAAAAAGGAGGTTACTACTAGTTCATGTAGTACAGACCAAGAACTTGTACCTACACCACAGCTTACTAAATGTCTTGCATCTTAGTACGCTTTTAAAGGAGTACACGCTGGCAGAGCTGCATAAAGTTTGCCACCATGATAGAAGAATATTCTTTACAAAAAAGAATAAAATATTCTGCTTTACCAACTAGATGAATGAGCAGCTAATAGGCACATCTGTGACTGACTTCTAGAGATTTTCTAAAGGTCTGGATGCTCAGAAGAAAAAGAAGTGCCCCACACTGAGAAACTAAACTAAGATGCACATTTTCAAATACAGATCTAAACAAAAGACTAAAGAAACACAGTACTTGGCCCTTGGGTACAAAATCATCTGCAAATGAAAATGGGTAATATATACCTAAATAGATATTTCCTCCTAAAATACCCCTACAATAATAAAGAAAAAAACCAAACTATAAAAGTGTACTGGTGCTTGGACCTGTTCCTTTAATTACACTGACACAGCTCATTCTATCCTAATGCTTTGGAGAAAATACAAATCCCTCATTTTAGAGGCGAAGCACTAAACGACGGCAGGAACTCTTGAGTCGCCTCAGTAAGTTGTGTTTTCAAAGAAAACAAAAATTCTCCTGCTCTGATGTACTTTAAAGAAAAAAATATTTATTCTGCCCCCGAAAATAAATAGAGAGTCTCCTACAAAGTGCAGATGTTTCAGTCACACAAATACAGAGCACTCTGGCTCACCTTCAGCAAATCATTTAAGTTCATCCTCAGTAGGTGCTGGAGTGCTTTTCTGGATGAAGCCCCGAGTGCTCAGCACCTCGCAGTGTCAAGCTCAGAGGGTCATCACCTTCACATGAAGCATTTTGTAACTTTTTCTTCTACTAAACTTTCAGCCAACACTGGCACAGATTTCCCCAAAGCACTCGGTAAAATGGTAGAAAAGATTTCTGACAGCAGCAGAGGGTACTGTGGGTTTTTTTGAAAAAATTAATCGAGCAGCTGAATTGGGTCCTACTGCTATTTAATCAAAATTATGGTGTGCAAGAAGCTGTGCCCTAGAAGTCAAAGACTTGTTATTGCTCCCATGGCTGCACAAGTGCTATAAAATATCTCTGCATTTAACAGTGCTTGTACACAGGTATTTAAGAAAGTGCAGCTTTCTCTTTTGGTAACAGGTCATACATAATTATAAAACATACTAATATTTTGGAATTTATGTGAGACATGAACACATTAAAAATTATAATCATACTGAGGATACAAAATTCAAGCAGCATGCTGTCAGTACCCAAGGCAGAGTACACTTCTATAGAAATTCAGGGAAACAAAGAAGTGTTGCATAAAATTGGATGATTCACCCATAATTCATTACCTACCACAAGCAGCTGAACCAGAACTCCAGAAAACTACATCCATGGCCATAGGATTCACATCCTAGTGTTTCACTGAAGATGTCTATTCTCAGATATTTAAAGTAGAAACATAAAGTAAGAACTGTAGGACATGCTTGTACTTCAAAGGCAGCTCATGACTATGCTCACACTGTCAGCTTCCTCTGGGATTTCTGATGGACCCAACAGCAAGTCTTGTCCCAGCAGCCAACAAAATTAAAATACCAAAAACATTACTATTTTTGTAAAATATGAAGGATTTTAAATATATGAGGGAAATGTGTTACATTCAAAGACACAGCAAGATAAATATTCAAATATTTCTCACCATGTTTTCTAGTGTTAAAAATTTCATACAACTTATGAAGTGTAAGAAGTGAGTCCCATCTCATTTTCCAGAGCCCAGTTTTTGGTAGGAAATTCCTTTACATAACAAAAAAACCCCCAAAACTCAGGCCATCTAAAGGACACCCAGAATCTCAAGGGCCTGTTTCTCAAGAAGCAAAACATACTTTTTCTACCAAGAGATCTCTGAATCATACAAACAAAGTGAAAGAAATGCATGAGAGTACTGCCAGGGTGTTTATATTCACAAAGAACATTCCTATCTCACTAATGTTTATGAGCCCTTTCTTTATTACTTGTAACTTCTCAGGCAAACAGGAGCAACGAGATCACTGATTATTTTTAGGAAGACACATGAACTGAGTGGCACAAGGAGAGGAATAGAAGAGAAAGGTGTTTGCAATGTGGCTTGCCTGGGCAGGAGGATCTGAGGGTGTCCCCAAACACATCTTTCCAACATGGAAATGTTCTGTGAGCTGTCAGGGTAACATGAGCTCAGCATCGAGCACGTCACTGTCGAAGGGTCACGTGCAGATCAGCGCCAAGCATTATTTATTCAATCCACTTTCTACCATGGAGCAAACCCTTCACAGCTGAGCATGACCCAAAGGGTAGAGAAGCCCAGCCAGGCAATCAGCTGAGACCTCTGCAGTCAACCCTCCAGCTGCCAGCATCAACAGGAATGGACCCACTCCATCGACACTGCCCATATGCTCCTGCAGAGAAAAACGCCCATTCACGCAGGGAACGTAAGGCCTGCAGCTCCCACACAGAATCAATGAACAGCTGCAGCTGTCGAGCAGCAGCAGCACAGCTCTGGCAAAGGCTCAGAAGTGGCAGCTCAGCTCTGCTCAGAAAGGAAGCTCCAACAGTGCAATCCGCGTATCCTGGGATGGAGAAAGCCCTTACAAGCACTGTGCACGCAGGAGCACCGAGCAGTGACAGCGCTCCCCGCTGATGGGGGAGCATCAGCAGGCAATCCACATACACCTCTCACACAATCCCAGATGTCTTTCAGCAAAACCCCCTCACCAACCCATCAGCCAGAGGTTCTGCTTTCCCACTGATTGTGTGAGACACTCATACCTAGAATTTCTGCTGCTTTCAACTCTCCTGTGCTGTACCATTTAGCGTGAACTCTCCTAACTTACAACAACTTGTATGAATAAACGCTGCTGAAGACACCTGGGTACATGCCAATGTATTTAATCAATTTAACAGCCTTTGCTTGGGAAACCCCATCAAAGCAAAAGGAAAAGGCACAGAGCCCAAGAACATGACAAACGAGGTTACTGGTTGAGGAATGCGTCTTTTCTTGATGAAGGACTTACACAATCGAAAAAAACAGATGGAAAAAAATAGTTTCGAGTGTTATTAGTTGAACAGCCTGATTTTACACAGTCTAAACAAAAGATTCTGCCATGTGGGAGGATTATCACAACAGAAATTTCTCAAAAGAGAAGGGTGGACATTTTGACAAAGCTAATGAGGGCTTTACAGAAAGATCTGCCACACAATGTCTGCGATGTGGGTGTTTGACCAGAGCTCTAAGTTCCCAGCATCCTTGCAATTTTATCTGCTGACAGGAACTCTGGGATGCATTAAACAGTTTTTGATTCCTGCTCTTTCAAGAAAAAGAAAGAAAACAAAAAGGAAACAGACATGAGTATATTAAAGGTCTTGACAGACTGAAAAATTTTGTGGATGTGCTTTAGAAACTCATCACCTCTCCAGAAAGCAGCAAAAGATACAGTAACACCTCTTGCTCTCAGACAAGGTCTACAATTGATTAGGTAAGATGAAGCACCTGGCATTAAACAACTAAGTAATCTGTAAAAACAGGCCAATATGCCAGACATGGTCCTGCATTTTATGAAAGTCAATAATAACACCTACTGAAAGATTATTTATTAATAAATTTGATATTTGCTATATCTGTTTTAAAAAAAATTTAATCTCCTTTCTTTGACAGCAATACTGAGAACTTACCCCATAAGATTCCTGTGCTCTTCCTAGTGTATTTCTTGCATGTAATTTTTGACCAGAATTAGGCACAAAATTACATTTGGCTTGGTTTGGGTTTTTTATTAATTTAGTAACAGAAACATCAGACAATGAATTCCAGCTCTGATATCGCTTAAAGTTGTTCTACAAGTAAGTCTATGCCAGCAAGAGAATTTTAAGTAGGGTCAGGAATGCTGGGCACTTGCTGTTGCTTAGTCAACACTCAAAATCCTGTACCCAGCTGATCTAGTCTGCACACAATCACACAGCCTTTTAAATTAACCTTATTAACCAAATCCAGCCAAAGTATGTGTAAATATAGACTGTGTAATCTAGCCTTCCAAAGAAGTCTGCACATTGAGAAGGGCGCTGTCTCTTGCTCTAAGCAAGCACACCCTTTGAAAGGTCTTAGCATATTTCAGAATATTTTATCCTCACGCTGTAATGGACAGCTTCACCCTTTCTGTGACACTCCAAAGGTCTCAAGTGTCTCATTAAAAGCAAGCCCACGCTACTTGTGCTGCTTGTCCACATGTCTGGATTCCTTTTTGCTCTCAGCAGGAACTACTTTTTAGCCACTGCTAAAGCTTTGGATGCTTCAGGAAACATGAGGAACAAATTCACACAGGCTGAAACCCCACATCCAAGCTCCTAATACGACATTCATGTAGGGGAGGAACTGAAAGACTAAATACTTGAATTTGGATTAAACTGACTTGTCCTTGGCCACACAGTAAACAACTGCTAACTTTGCAATGAAAATGCCAGGGTCCCAGATCTCCACTCTTTACCCCGAGGAATGCAGTCTTAAATAAAATATTCTATCTATATTTCTGAGCAGGCAAAACAAGGGAAAGTTATGTTTACGGGACACAAATTGTAAGGTGCTCCATTTATTTATAATGGGAATGCTATTTATTTATTTATTGTGATAATTAATTTCAGATTTTGTTGCAAAAAATTAAAAGATGAGTGGACAATCTATGCAAGAAAGATTTTACTGTACACAGTCTGTAGAAAAGTGAAAAGTGTTTACATCTATTTTCCATGTTAAAACAGATATTACTAGATGGTTCCAAGTTTTCAAATTTTGAGTGATAACACCTGAATTCTGAAAAATGACGTGTCAAATGACAGTCTTTTCCACGCGGGTCAGAAGGCCCAAAAATTAACAACTTCTCCCTTTGCTTCAACAAATACAAGCAAGTAATGAAAAAAAAGAATAAAAAAAATATAGGAAAAGATACAAGAATAGCAGTATTTGTGAAATAACTCAGTGCCTCAGCAGACTGGGATGGAATGCTATTTCCTATTGAATTTTATACGATTTTTCTTCAAAATAATAGAATTAATCAACAGCTTTTATACACGTGCACACGTGCATATACACACTTCCATATTCCCCTCAGTAAGCCAAGAGGTATTAGGGACCTGGATGCTTTCGAACACCCCACCAAGTGCTTATCTAAATCTCTCGGCATGTAAATACTTCTTAAGAGTCTAACCCAAGAGACTCATCAGAGAAGCACACAGGACTCAACACTGCCAAGATATGAGCTCTGTTTCATTTCAGATTCTAGTCATAAACAGCTGAGAGCAGCTAAACTGCTACTACTGCATTACTATTACTTAATGTCTTCTTTTCAAGAAATATTTTGTCCTTGATTTTCTTCTGGCGCAGCAGAGCAAAGCTTCTGTTATTTACATTCAAAAATAATTGCCGTATAGGTTGTGGGTATTTTCTTAATCTGTATAGCCAATAGATCTATAAAAGATCTATATTCTTAATCAATCAATAAATCCAGGTAACTCCTGTGCATGTTTGGACCCATCACTTCCTTGCAAACTACAATGTATATGGCAAGATCCGTAGCACCGTGGCCTAACACATTTCAAACAGTGTTTGAATTCTGACAATCGGAAATACTTTTTTCACAAAAATAAGCTAGATGCTTAAAAAGTACACAGAAACTTGAATACCCTAGAAAGAAGGCAGACTTGCACAACAAAGCTCAGATTGAGGGCTCCTGGCTTGGCAGCACACTGTCAGTGCAAATGAAAAGGTACAATTTTGCAAAGAAACGCTGCATGATTATTTGCAAAGCAGTATCAATCCTACCTACCCAAAAGGCACATGTGATAATATTAAATTATAAACAGAAGTCCCATTTTTACTGGGAAAAAAGTCCCAATTTCACTTTTTACATTTTTTCTTTTTTCTGCTGTGAATGCACTGATTTCTCCCAGGAGTCCACTACATGCCTCCTTTTACTTCTCAAATCCCAGTCCTCAGCACTTGCAAAATTAGCTCAAGCTGGCACTTCTCTCACCTGTATGACCAGTGCCAGAGTTTGCAAAAATGAAGTTTTAAAGGAAACCATGGCAGAAATTACTGCCTTTGAAAGGGTAACATATTTAATGCTCCATAATAACTTAGTTCCGAGTCCTAGTTAAAACATCAGCACTTTAAATTCCTGTATTTAATTTGTGAACCTCTTTGAATTTAGTTCTATTTTCAAAGAGGCTTGCTATGATTTCTTCTTTTAGCCTGAGGATCCGTTTCAGAGCCTCTGGTGAGAGGTGGCCCGGAGCTGTACCAACCACCACAGCTCAGACACTGGAGAAGAGGTGCAGGAATGGAACATGCCCCTGGCAAGAAGGGATGGAGCAGTTCAGAGCAATCCCTAAGCAGCCACTACCAGCTGGGTTCCCAGGGCCCCAGTGACAATTTAAAGATGGCTGAAGCTCCTGTGCAAGGCTGAATTACAAACACTGCTTGCCTTCCTGGGAGAGAGACAGTGAAACTGATGCTCCACTGTCCCATCAAGGTGAAATCAATGCCACAGGTTCAAACACCAGGACAAAGCCTGCTCTTTGTTAGGATATCCTCATCTTTGAGACTGAGAAATAGAGAGTTTGGCTCAGTGCTCAAAAACTGAAACGAGCAGGGAAGGGCAGAGCAAGGCAATCACTTTACCCCTGACACTGTGTTACCCCCAGCTCTGTGCAAGGGGCACTCAGCTCTGTTCAGGCACTCACCTCCTGCACCAGGAGGTTTTCCTGGCAGTGCCCTGGGTGTGCCCACCTCACCTTGCAGCACAGGAGTGCAGAGCTGTCACTCTCGCCCATCTCGAGTATTTCTACTAAGCTTTGTACGTTTTCTCTCTCACAGAGATGTTAAGGCAGCCATGCATCCTGATAAATGTTGTTTTCTCCTAATTTACTAATCACTGGTACCTTGGCATCTTTTTTTTTTTTTTCATTTTAGTCTCTTCCCACTACCACTGCTTCCATTTAGTTTGTTCTTCTCTCAGTTGCCTCACCCCTCGTTATCACCTACCCCTCTTTGCCTTATGTTCCTTTCAGTTTCCACTGTTTTTTTCTAACACACTCTTCTCTCCACCTCTGCTGGATGTATGGCCTGCTCAAAACCTGAGCAAATCTCATACACACACACTCTTTTTCCAGAAAAAGGTCTAGTCATGACGTTAGTTCCAACGCTCAGCCCAACTCAGAGGGACCAGGAATTGTCCAGCTATTGTTCCATTTTTTGCTGCACAAGTGTAAAAAAAATGTTCCCGCAGCTAGGAGCAGTGGCTTGATAAATTGTTCAGAGAAATGATACTTGGGCAGGAAATGAAACATTTTAGAAGGACCAGTTACTTTGTGCATCTACAGATGATAAAAATCATTCAACCTTCCATCCTAAAAATTCCCTCTCGCAAGCCAGCCCCTGCTTCCATTTTCCCTGCTAGTGTCTCTTTTCTGTTCCCATCAAGAGAAGCATATACTTTTGTTCTCTTCAGTGCTCTGTTCAGGAGTCATTTATTGGTACACTCTCATGTTCTTTTATCAAAGTACGAGACTGGTTTATCCTGGTAATTTATAATTTCAACTCAAGGTTAAAAGAATAAAGAGTCCTAGGACAGATATACTGTAGAGAACATCCCAGACAAGACCATGTACTTGCTGTTATTTTGAGAAACAGAAAATAACAAAAGGAGCAGGAAGAAAACCGCCAGAAAGAGATAAAAACTACCTTTGCTTTCAAAGAGAGTTGCAATAAACCTTTCCTTGAAAAGCCACCTTCTATCAGCTTTGCTTTCTATCACATAGATATGCACCCTTTATGACTCCACATTTCATTAAATTCGACCTTCTGCCTTTAAATTGCAAAAGCACCTTCCCACAGATGCAGGGACACTTAAGAACACAACAGATAAGCATCACCACTGGCGCTGACTGTGAACAACTCCTTGCCAAACGGCTTATGAAGTACTGAATGCCAGGCTCAGAAAATGCAACACACCTTGGTTCTAAAGCACCTGCAAGAGTAGAGGCTTTTGGTTAGAAATTTGTCACTAGGACAAAATGTCATCAGCGTGTATTAAACCCCTCATTTTGTAAATGGGACTTGAGTCTCCTCCTGCCCTCAGACCTGTCAGCAGCAAAACACTTCTTGATTTAAGCTTCAGGTGAGACCTACAGCTCTACCAGGTAACATTAAATACATGAGCTAGAAGCATACAGAATGTTTAATGTAATTCTAGCAGAAAATGTTTAAAGGAATGTATTCCACCACTTAACAAACCTAAAAGGCTAAGTCCTTTCTCTTACAATGCATACAGTATTTGTTTGAGATAATTTTCTTTACTACGTTTTTTGACAGAAAAATTTTAAGCAATCAGTAATCATATGCAGATAATTATGGAGGGACCCTCAACTGTAGTTTTAAAAAGTGTCTTTTATTTCTTCCCCATAATACAGAGCAGCTTTCTCTGCTTCCTAATTACACGCATTCCTTATTCCTTTTAACCACTAGCACAGAGTTTAAACATCAGCCACTGAACAACGTGAAAGGAAATGTGTTGTACATTTAAAGGAAAGAAGAGCAGCTGCCACAAAGCAGAAGCTTGATTCCAGCCACAGAGACCTAGAACAACATCTCAGCAGCACTGGCCTGGCGCTTCTTATTCCAGGCCGTTCTGGCCAAAGGACTTGAACTCCAATAAAGAACAATTCAAACACAATTCTTCCCCCTCTGCTCCCCCATAGTCTCTCACAAATGAGCTGGACCACCCAGTGATTAATGGAACTTGTTATTAACTTACCCCAACAATCTGCTGCAGTAATACCATTATCCTGAAATTGGACTTTTACCTCTGGGTCCTACAGGCTCTTAAACCAGCTGAACTTGGGCACAGCCACTGCTTCTAGTTCTGTAATTGTGAAACACATAGTGATTGTGATCTAAAGTCTTAAATGCTTTAAATGTGAAATCCCTATCAGACTTGGCATCCTTCCCAGGTACCTACATAGGCTGAGTGCACCCACTAACACTGCAATTTTCACTTTAACTGTTTGACCACACCAGTGGGATGACAAAGAAACACAGGCTTCACAGAGGCACTTCTAAACCACAGTGCTTTTACACTTGATGCCCTTGGCAGCTACTGAACTTTGGAGGCAGCAAAAACACTGAGAAGTATGTTTCAGAAGCTGCATCCATCCCATGGCTAACTCAGTTTTTCAAGTTACCTACATGCCACCTACTCCTCCTTGCCTATAAATCCAATTTTTGGCAAAATCCAGACACATTTCAACAAGAAAAATCATATTCCTAAATAAAGCCTTCATCTCTATGCCATTGCATAAAGCATGGAGCTCCAGTAACTCTCATGCTTTCTCCAG
This sequence comes from Oriolus oriolus, assembly GCA_013400235.1. NCBI lineage: Eukaryota > Metazoa > Chordata > Aves > Passeriformes > Corvidae > Oriolus > Oriolus oriolus. Next base: position 311,541 of record VXBT01001421.1, read on the forward strand.
ACTTGTTCCAATTCTCTGCACAGAAAGGTTTCCCACTGCCCATTGATAACTTCAAATGTGGTCCTTCCAAGCAGCACTAAATTATCTTTCCTACTTATTGCGACTGTTCAGTCACAACATAAACAACTGTCCTGAAGCAAGCCCAAATAAATACAGCTCTGAGGCCAGTATTTCTACATATGACAAAACATCCACTCCAGTTTGACAACTATACTTGGTCTTTAATCAAATCTAAAAAAGTATCGAAAAAGGAGATCAAGATACTGAACCCTGAGAAAATGGAGGCAAATGGCACGAATCAAACAGATCATTAGCATGGGATGGTACGTACACCAATGCAATGCTCTCTGTGGGCTTCAATTAGATGCATACAAATATTGAAGAAAACCAGTATCAGGGACAAAGGACAGTCTTGTCCATATACAAATACAGTACAAGACTCTAGACTCTATAATGTGATTTTGCATTTCTATAGAGAGTGACTCAGTTCGCACCAGGCAGTAACACATCACACCATTACTGAGCATTTTAGTCCAACTTGTCTGCTACAGCTATTCTTTAGCACATGCATTGTACAACAAAAACTACTTTGTACTGCAAAACCTTGAACTCTTCCTGACAAACCTCCACTGTTTCCTAAAGAACTCAACACTGATGCTTACACATGCATTTATAAATCAGGAAATTCAAAGTCACCATTATTGTACACATCTCTAAGGGAAAACATCTTTGCAAGAATTCAAATGTAATAAACTAACCTATCTGAATTTTTGGACACAGACACATTATTTGCTCTGCAAGCCTACTTCAAAAATATAACAGTGTCAGACTCAAGACTGCCCACTTTTCAGAAGAAAAGATAGAGGTGCTTTTAATGAGAAAACCTGATTATACTAAAGTCTCTGACAGTAATTTAAATTAATTGATGTGAGAGTTCAAATAGCCAAGAACAATGACATACCAGAAACCATGAATCTCCGTGCTGACAGGATCACACTTTCACTTCCATATTTCATTTTGCAAATCTAAAATCCTGTTCCCTAATCTGTTTAAAATCTTGTTTGTGAAAGTGAGCATACCCTAAAAAGAGAAATGTAAAGCCATCAAAGGGCCGTAAAAAGATACCTGTAGTGATTATCCTTCTTCACTCTTTAATTTCACTGACTTCTCACTCAGTTCCAAACTTTTGTTTAAAAAAAAACATTCTGAATTTCTCTGAAAGTAGATTTTGGGGTTTTTTATTCTAAATTTTGGTCTGTTTGGCAGTTGCTTGTCCAGCCAATATAATGAGACAGAATGTGCATGAGCCGACACGTGCAGGTAGTGGGTGCATCCCACAGAGACAGGCTGTCCTTCTCAGGGTGACCAGGACAAGCAGCACCTCAGTGCCTGTCAGAACCATTTTCTGCCTCTCTTTCAGCATCTTGTTCCAGGTACAACTGGGCAATATTTCATCCTGTTTCCTCTGCACAGAGAGGAGCTGGAGCTGTGAACGACAAGTTACACACTGCGTGCATTCCGCTGGCTGTTACCACATTAACACTTCTCCCTCCCTCCACAGGTTCCAAATGCAAAATTTCACTTGGCAGCAATACCATTCTGATTTGGCCTTAAAACAATCCCCCTTTCTGAAGTTGTTCTCTGTGTTTGTAAGGAAGGTGTGGCTTCCTTTTGATATACTCGTATATACCCACTGCAAGATGGGAAAGGGTGATTATACTATAAACCAAACCCTTTAAAATCAGAGATTTAAATAATCCCTTTACACACTTCTTTTCCAAGTAATATGAGAACCTTTCATATTATCTTCTTACTCCTCACTCCTGTGTCATTTAAGATGTTTCTATATTGGATGTCTCTCATAACTATATTTAAAGATTGCTTTTACAGATGCTAATAAGTAATTGTCAAAGTCCCTTAAAATGTTCTGTTTTGCCCAGAGTATTGAGAGAACATGAGAAGCTCCACCACATCTATTTTTTACTCACTAGCTTGCCTCTTGCTACCTTTAACATCCTTTGACAACTTCACTCTAACTTGTGTCTCTGCTGTACACCATTTGTCACAGTAGTACTTACTACAGCTGAGCAGAACTTCCGTCCCCAGACACTCCTCTCAGCTGAAATAAAGGCACCCTTTCCTCCACTGAAGAAATGTGTTTCCTCTCTCCTTCAACAGCATTCTCAGTCTTTTGCTGAAGTCAGGCTGAAGCCTCTCAGATCTCACATGGCTTGAGGTGCTGCTTTCACCAGAACATTCCTTTCACCTACATCCAGGTTGATCACCGTTTCATTTAAACTACTCAGTTGTCCTGTTTGGATTCCAGGCTTGCTGGATAAGGGATAGATCTTTTTGCCCTCACATGATATATTATCATAATCACAACAGGCACCATTAACCCAGGGTGAGCTGGTAGCAGAGACTCCTTGCTGGCTCATCATTTAGAAGTTCAATGAGATACAAATCCCTTACAAAGCAGAATTTATTCTACTGTGAACAAAACATTCTAATAATCATTAAGGTACTTCTCCACAGCTGCTTAGCCTTCTCTAAATCCTTTTCATCCCTGCTGAGACATTCCCTCCATTTCCCTTGCACTGGTAGTAGCAACTCTTGTGTGCTGTGAGCTCTTCAGTGGGTTAATCCACCTGAAAGCTGCTCACACATCAGAGCTGGGCTGATTCTGACATGGATAAGCTGCCTCTAACAGCTCAGTGTATGTGATCACTCAAGCACCCAGAGCTGACTCAAGGAGGTGGACAGGACCTTACCCTGAAGGCAGAGCAAGGCTACCACAGCCCAGATTTAGGGTGGTGCAAGTTGCCATGCAACTTTATCCTGCATCTGACAGCATCCAGCTGTCAAAGCTGACTGCACAAACACTGCACCTGCACAGGCAGTGCAAAGGTGTGTGTACAGCGACGTGGTCTGACTTCTTTAATGGTCTCTCTGCCCTAAAGCAGTAAGCTTTACATTACCTTGTCCATTCATTTCTGTTCTCTTCATGTGACAGCTACCATTGCCACTCAGACTAGTGAAAATCTATGCTCTGCCTCGTTCTAGAGAATGCTGGCATATTGTCAGTCATAGTTCTGGAAGAGAGCACTACTCTGATTCATAGCTCCTAAGAGGAACTGAATGCACTTCATGTTCCCAGAACATTATGTGACCACTTCCTGCACAATGCCCTGGAATTAAACCCAGAAGCTGGATCCCTCACTCTTTTCTCAGGTTAAACTACCCTAGTTTATTCAGGAAGATGGCTCCCACTGTCTCTTGCAAAAGCTAACATTAAATACATCACTGATTGTAGCACAGGCCTGAACTCAGGTCTAGTCAGCTTTCAGCACATCAACAGTCACAGAACTATACATGGATGTAAAGTCATGCAAGCATTTTACAACTTAATGGAACCCTAACCCAGTGTGGTACCCTGTAGCTGGGTCCTGCATGAAGTCTGACTTGGTCAGAGTTGCTATAGAATAGCCACCTGCACCATTTCCCTGTTACAGTAACATGCTATTGTTGGTATTTCTGTTACACCGCTTGAAACAAAAAAAATAAATCCTAGTTTGTCAAATAGGAGAGATCAAGCAACACATCAATCATAGCCTGCATATGCAGGACAGGAAATCAAAATCCTTAAAACATGTAAATATTTTTTTCTTCTTAAAACATGTAACTGCACTGCATAATTCATGATTACCCAATTGCCCTCCTGCATTTCCACCACCAGAGATTTCTGCTTATTCGATGGCTTTACTGAAAATCCATTTAAATACAAATCAGCTGATCTAAAAGTTCAATTTTTTTTTTTTTTTGTTAAGGCTTAATACATTGCACCACCTTATTAGGACACCAAGCACCTACACATCCTCAGTGCCCATATGCACAATTAGCAAGATCACTTACACACAACTGATGTTAGAGAGCCCTGTCAAAGAGCAGGAAAAAGTCATGGATAACCTAATTCTGATTTCTGTAAAGCCAGAATATACTCACATCAGCTTTGCTGAAGTCAGACCTATTCACTATACATTCAACACCAAAGCAGTTTATTTGAGTCTTAGTAATTACTTGGTAAACATTTTTAAGCACCTGTGCAGACCAGCTACAGGAGAAATAACATAGACAAGATGTGGGCATTTTTAACAGTGACTTACAGCTTTCAGCTCAAAGCTCATGTCTTTGGGCCAAATACTTCTAAATTTGTAAAAGTTCAGGAGCTGCTAACACTAAAAGATATGTTGCAAATAATTAGGAGTATTAATTTTAAAAGTTACTACACAACTATCTATTTATCTAAAGTAAAAACTTCCTGGGCAGTGCCATGGTTTAAAGTGACAGTTTCAGTGAATCCATTACCAATAAAAATGTGGTCAAGATCACCCACTACAGAGCCCCAGGCAAGCTGTGCAGAGGAAGCAGAACAAGACTGTCAACAGAAGCTGTACACAGCCAGATACACCGACAGTCAAAAATTGTAATTAAGTTGATTTGTTTTAGGATTAACTTCTCCTCACATTAGCATGCTATTTCTCATCACCACTTCTGCATGTTTATCAGCAAGTCTACTTTTTATGCATGAAAAGTGACAAATAATCTGTTTATTGCTCTTTCAGAAGCAACTTCCCAGACTGTAATTCTTACACAATTCCATTCCACATAATCAAGTTAGAAATTTGTCCTTCAATGATATTAAACTGCTGCTTACGTGTTTTAGCACTTAGACTAGCTGTGTGGATTTTAAATCAATATAAAACAGACTGACAACTCCTTCTCTTATCCTTACTTTTTACTGCACATTATTTCGATTGAAATGGCATCATTCCTACTTATCTAAGCTGCCAGTCCTGTAGTTTCCTGTGCTTTTGGTACAGTGTGAAACACCCACATTCTTCTGCCACACAGTCAGCCCCCGTTACTTGCTACTCAAGGCAATCCACCTGGTTCTGCTCTACATGGATTGCACACTCTCCCTTTGAATCAGCAAGCATATTGTCTGCATTCTTTGAGAGGTTTCTTGTGTATTTGTTTCTTTCTTTTTCTTTTTTTAAAGGCATTTTAGTTCTCAGTTTTCTCAAGTCTAAGTTCACACCCAGCATCAGAGCACTGTGAAGCAACGTGCTTCCAGTTCCTGAGTCTACTACAAATGCAACTGAATTTTTAATGGTCTTTAAAGTCTCATTCCTCAAATATTTTGAAAAATCCATCAATGTGCTCCCAGCAGCGCTGCTGACTTAGCTAGGATCCATGGAGGCCCTGAGAAATACTACCCATGGGAAAAAAGAAAGGACTTAAGACAGCTCACTCTTCGCTAATGCAACCTGCACTCATCATGACTTGGAAAACCTAAATGGAACAAACAAGTCTCAAGCACTTTAATGTATCTGAAAGTTTGTAATAATCCATGCTCCTTTCACTCACTTAATAGAAAACCTCCATGTATCAGAGTGAAAAGTGAAGAAATAAACTCCACAACCATTCTTTCATCACTTTGTTCACCATGACCAGTTTGGAGAGGAAGTCACTGTACATTCTTGCCTTACTTTCATAACTCCATTTCAAAACATGCCAGTGGTTTTAGGCAGCAAGACTTTGTTACACACAACACCACAAACTCAAATGCAACTGGGGATAGCAGGGCTCCTCAGCTCCATTTCTAAGAAAGAGACACACTGTCCTGAATCTCCACAAGGCACAATTCTTTCTAGTAGTAAGAGCAGCACTGCAGAAATGCACCGCTGACTTCATCCACGGGGACAGAAAAGAACTTCCCTCAGCATGCACACAGAATTGACTTCCATTGTTATCAAACTGAACAAATGACAGAGAAAACTGAAATAATTTCCAAGTATAATTTACACACTGAACACAGACCTCCGCAGAACCCCCCAGTGAGCCATAAAGCACTGGTGCAAATGAGGTCAAAGGGCTCTGTCCCCCTCTGTGGGGGCACAGGGCTTTGCAGCAAGAAATTCCTACAAAAAAGGCAGTACATCCATCAGCAGCAAAACAAGCCAAGTCCCATGAAATAGGAACCTTTAACCACAGCTGAAGAGATCACTGAAGGGAAACTCTTAATCACCACAATGAAAATGCCATGATTCTTGCATTCTCCATACAAAACAAAGCAGTGGATAGGGCCCTTTGAATCCTAGGTGGTTACTACAAGGCACAGGGGAAAAAAGCAAGTAGGGATTATTCAGAAGCTAAAGCCATAGAACGATAAACAGTTAATCTTAAAGGTAAGTAACAGTTGCTATGTTCCAGTGCCTCAGGCAGTCATCCAAAGCAGATCACACCAAACACAGAATTCACCCTAACATCTTTAAAAATATTATTTTCTTCAGAAGAAATTTCAGAAGAGCAGACCGGAACTGCTGGTTCTGAATTGATGAAAGGTTATATATAGTCTTTGATCACCAATTTCCTCATTTAAAGAGTCTCCTTCCCCCCATGCCCTGCACACATCTATTGTGACCCAGATGCCAAGCTGGCAGGTGCTACATTCTCTGCGGGAATGAAAGACAAAGCGTTCCCGTGTTTGTGGCATTCTCTGACCATACAGATGGCACAGGCACCAAATTTCACTTTCTAGCTCTCTCAACAGGATTGCAAAAGGCAGAATCATAATTTTGAATCAAAACACTGACTTTGTGATTCCCAATCCAGCATTCCGTTTATGGCACTAAGCACAGTTCATACACACACACACACAGACACACACATGCACACCCCCCACTCATCTGCTGCTGAGGAGATACCATTACCCAAAAATCCCAGTTTCTAAAAGACTGCTTGCCCATTCCAGAGGGGTATTAAATACAGTAAAGGTAACTGACAATACCACGTTCAACCTTGCTGAACTTTCAGTCAGTGAAGTTACATCACATTTATAAGGAAACTTTAATCCAAACTCGTATCTACATTTTGCATTTATTGATACATATACAAAATAAATTTAAAAAACAATAAATAAATTTTTAAAACCCGCACAGTGACTGGACATTGCATCTATAGTCTGGAAGCACATAATCTACTTTTGGTTCTGCCACTGACCAGCTGCTTATCTTTGAACTCACGTCACTTTCCAGTACTATATTTATTTGTATCTGTAAGAAAGAGTGAGAGCAGTAAGACCTACCAGCATTAGCAACACACTCACAAGGGAATAAAGGGGCTGTTACTACCTAGGACCATTAACACTTGGTTTTTATATTTTATTTCTTTTTTTGCTTGGTTAAGAAAAACATTTAAAAATACTTTCTCTACTTTTTCACCTTTGATCTGTAACCTGCCTGCACAAGAACAGAAACACTGCTAATCATAGAAAACAGAATTTTAGAACCCCTTGACTTCCTTTGAGTACTGGATCCTTAAGTCATGTTCAGCTGTTAACCAAACTAATTTCACTAGTAGTCATTACAGTTCATTAAACACAAGTACAGTATCAAAAATGCACCTTAATTAGCGTAGTAAAGAAACAGAACTGATTCTCCACAGAGGCTTGGCATTGTCCTTGGAATAGAAAATATGTAGGGTCAAGTTATTTTTGTGTTTCACATGCACAGCTGCTGCTATCTGAGATGCTGCAGGAAATTAACTGGTATATTCTCCCATCAATGCTCTTAATAACTTTGATAACAGAAACATGTACACAGTGATAGGACACTGGGGCTCTAGAAAATCAAACTGAAGGTGTAACCTGACATTTTAATAGCTCTTTTCTAAGTGGACTTGTGAAAAGCATTGTTTGAACCTGCAGCTTTAATTCTCAACTAGACATAAAACTCCAGCAGTGCCTTCCATGAACAGAAAGCAGACCAACAACGAGAAAGCAGCACAATACAGAATTAGACTATGGCAATAAACTGGAGTGAGAGTTGCATGAACATAAACAGAAGCACTTTGTCCTTAACAATATCACTGTAAGAGCAAATCTGGGGTTTATATGGTTTTTACAGAACCCATGAAGAATGGGATGCATTTTATATGTGAATTTCTTATGTGCTTACAGAAAGCGGTTGCACTGCAACTTCAAGTAGCACCGAGTGCTGCTAAAGAAAATCTCAGTGCGGTGCTGCTGCTGTGCTTCACTTGGCTGTTTGTTTTTCAGCATTGCAGGATTCTCAGGAGCCTGCACTGCAATGTATTACCCAGCATGTGCCGCAGTGACTCAGGCAGCAGCAGGAGTTTGGGATGGAGTGCCAGCTCTCACTCGAACTTTCAGGATGCCTGTGCAAAACTCTACAGCAAAGCCAAGAAGCTATAAAAGGAGATGAATTCAAGAAGAAAGTTCAGCTCCCATTCTATTATGCCACTCTCTATTCTATCGCAATGCCCTTCAGACTTTCATATATAAATATTTGATGTGTAAAATAGAAATAACCTCCTTCCAAACTGCAGCTGCATCTCTGCTGGGTTTCCAATCTACTGCATTATGATCCATCTCTTGCAGGCTCTGAGAGCTGCATTGTTAAAGGCTGCAGAGCACATGACCTCTACCTTCTGCTAACTTGTACCTCTGCTGACTGAAACACTGAGGTTTTTTGCTACACTTCTGCCTTACTGGCAGGCTACCTCAGCAGCTGATAAATACAACTGTAGAAGTACAATTATTCATTTCAAAACATACCAGACAAGAAAACTAGATTCTAATGTCCTTTTCGCCACTGTTCTTCCACAATTCTGTACGATTTGAAGGAAAGTAAACCCAATTATCTAATAAAAAGTAGGAACAGGACAGAAGCTTTCTCTGTATTACTGTAATGGATTTATCCTGCCCAATTCACGCTGGCTGTGAAAGGACAGTATCTCTAACAGACTGTATGATAACAGCTTATAGCCCTAGGAAATAAATATAGCTGCATGTAGGCAATAAAGTTTCCTTTTATGTCTTACTGCCAGGATCAGGTTCTCTTTGTACAAAGTTTACCAAGTACTTCCTTTGCTATCAAGCACTTCTGTAACTGAAGGTTTTGTGTATAAACTCAATGTCAACATGGACTTTAAAAAGGCTTAAATGTTATGTCTAGGCTGGTATCTACAACATAACAGAAAAGAAAAATAGTCAAGAGAACAAAGAAAAAAAACCCACCGAGAAACACCACTACCACCCCAAATAACCTAACAACAAAATCCAATCACACAACTTATTCTGTCTGGGGAACAAGGCGGTCTTGATTCTGAGCTGATTTTCACTCCAACAGATTGGATCAAAATGCCACATAAATCAATGGAGCAAAAGCAGAAATCTGGGAGATATGAAGCAGCATCCCTGCAACTGTTAGTGATAGCTGAAAGTTTAGAAAAGATTAAAAAGACAGAAAAATGCTTTTTTAAAATTGCCAAAAAAAATGCAGCACTTGTAAAGACAAATGCCATTCAGGATATATAAGAAATTAAAACCCAGAGCATATTATTTATATCTTTATTACAGTAGGTTAAATCACTTTCAGAAAGAAAAATTAGTAACAGATTTTGGTTGTTTTGGTTAGAAAATCTGCTCCCCCTTAGGCTCTATCTATAGACAATAGAACCAGCTCCTGATTCACACTCTCTTGGAGCCTCTCTTTCTCCACTGACAATAGGAGAAGGTTTAAGAACCCAGCCTGCAGAGCTGCAGTAGCTGTTGATGACCACATTACAAATAAGGTATTCACAGTAATTGTGAATATCGGCAGTTGTGTTTCCTTAGAAAAGCGTTACTTTCCACTACCTCTGAGAAACTAGGCCTAAGAAATACAATATGAATAAGCTGTTGAGAGTGAAACTGCTTCTATACACAGCCTTCAGCTATAATTAATTAAAAAAATATTTAAAAAGTGGGAATTCAAACTCAACAGCAGATTTCCTATGCCAGTAGCATGGCTGAGCTTTCAAAACACCCAAAGGGAGTGAGGTTCTGAGCTCACCGGCCTCCAAGTACTTTGAAACATCACACGTCTTTACACAGAGATCCTCGCCTGGCTGCGGTTTCAGAGCACAGCAGAAATTTGAAATGCATCTGACACTTATTAAGGCTTTCTTATTCACTCTTTGCTTTTCTAAACTTTAAAAATACTCCCAGTATGCACCAGAAGATGCAGTCCTCCCACCACCTGGGTTATCCCACATGCACAACCACCACGAGAACAAGGCCTGCAGAACCAGCAGGCACAGATACACACACCTACATCAAACGCTTTCAAATCGAAAGCAGGAAAACAGATCAGATCTGGCACAGGCTGAAAGTGTCAGGACACAAACTCTCACTGCAAACACAACTCCATGAAAGTTAATTTAAAAAATAATGTTTGAAAATATATTTTAAAAAAAAGCTGAATTTCATGGGAGTTGCACATGAGTTAATCAGCCCTGAGAAACAGCCTGCCCTTGCTTATCAGCCAGTGAGAGGTGGTAAGACACTTCATGGGTTCTGCTTGGTATTTCATTAGTCAAATGAGTTACACTCAAGGAATCATCACTGATATTTAATGGAGAGAATGGAAGTGATCCTCATTGCCATCCACTTTCAATTAAAGAACTCCAATTTAAACTTATAACCTAGTAAGTAGAAAGCATAGTAAAGAAAATTCTAATAACATGAAGGGTATTATCACTACGTGACAGACACAGAAACTTTGAGACACATCCAAGCTTTGGGTCTATCCATTCTGCGATACCAGGGGCAGCAATCATTAGGGGACAGACAAGGGAGTAGCTCTGCAGCTTTATACATTGGAATGTACAGAAAAACACCTAAAACTCTACTCCCTCTGGGGTGTAGAGTAATTTCAACAGATACTGTAACACAAGAGCTGTCTCCTAGATCTCATTACCAGACACTCCAGTGAAAAACAACAAACACGTGCAATCTTCAGTGGGAAAAAAATACAATTGGCTGAAAAATTCTAGGGGAGAACCATCAGAACACTCCTTGTGAACTACTGGATTACAAACAGACAGACCCATGGTGACTTTTTACTACACCAACCAAGTTTGCAAGGGCGTGACATGCCTGGTTTTGGCAAGGGCGTTAGTGACCATAAAAAGTTAGCTGCTGACCTTTCATAAAGCAAACACTCATTTACTTAACTGTAACTTCAGACAAACCAAGCTGACAAGCACCAGCAAACATCCCAGAAACCTCAACTGCAAGTATATAATCCTAAGTAATTTTTGCTTTTTTCCCAGACTCCTGCACTTAGAATTTAAGCCTACACACAAAGGTGATCACCACCAGTTAACACAAAAGCTGTACATAAAGACACACAGAAGAGACAGGCTTTTTACAACAACAAAACTGAAATGCAGTCCTTTTGCAAAAAAGCTCAGTGGTTCAGTAAAAGTAAACAGAGTTATTCTATAACTCCATTTATTTTATTTTACTTAACCTTTTTATAACTATATATCAATACTACTCTATATTTCATTTATTTCCATTGAACAGAAGTCTATTTTAACATGGAAATAATATCTTTTGAAAATATATGGTTCTTGTCACTTTTTGGATATTTATTCACATTTCTGAAATACAGACTGTCTTAATACACCTGCTTCAGCCTTCAAACTTTTTGTCCTTGGGTTCTCTCAGCTTTCAAATATTATTCTTATTCCTTAATCACATGTCCTGGCACAAGTCTCATTCCCTCCAGTATTCCCCAGTGTCCTCTGGGACATTTGCCAGTTTTTGTCATCTGCCCCCATTCTCCTTTGGGAACACTAAAGGAATTAATTTCATTCTTTCCCCAAGCAATGCCTGTCTCTGCTGTTAACAGCTACCACTGGCATCTCTCACCCACTCAATACACAGAGGTCTGTGTCTCCTTAAGTGATCCCACAGTACTTGGAAATTCAACAAATCTTCTGTAGAGAAACACCTCTCATGCTCTGTATTTGCTTGCTTTAGCATTTTGTAAAAGAAGTCTTCTAAAAGATGAAATCCCAATATTTCCATTTCTCATGTTCCACCTTATTTTTGTTAGTTCAACAACTTTATACATCTAGGCATGACTGTGCCTCACTGTGTCAGAGATAAGCAGTTTCATTGTTTGGACATGGATGTTTTGATCCACTATACATATATGTTATTTCTTCTATTATTTTCCCACTACTATTTTGCCCAACATCTCATCTGAATTCTTACAGAATGAGCACTTAACAAGTGTCTTATGTCACCTTACATACAAAACAAACAAAAAAAAAATCCAGGATCTTATTCCTGAACTTTAATTTCCTAGTAAACAGTACTTCTTTCCATAACAACAGACTTTTTCAATCAGCTGATTTAAAATTTCTTGCTCAGTTCTGCATTTGAAAATGAGTCGAAACTTTACCTTTGACCCACCCTGAAAAGAAGAATATTCTTATGAGTTATGCACTGCAGTTCCTTAGTGTATTGAATACTGGAAGTCATACCACAACTTCCCAATAAATGTAGTCAAATTCAATATATTCTACAGTTCCTTTCTGCCATTAATACTACCTTTATCAGATCCCATCCATCCTTTCTTGTTTGTTTGTTTACCTGACATGTGGGCTGGATTAAGTAACCTGCACTATTACCAGTTGCTAGACAAGAGAACTCTTGTTGTGGTTACCTCTCCAACTTCCTCAGTTAAGTATCTTCTGCATCTTGAGTTACAAGCTCACCACAGCAAAGGCTGAATCACTTACCAGCATGTCAGATGCAAAACAAGCCAAAAATCTTTAATAAATTGTCCTTGGATTTGTTTACCCTACAGGCTGAGCATTTTCTCAAAAGAACAGTGAAAGTTAACTAAAAGATACCGATTCACAACATTTTTCGGGATCAGTACATTCCATGAAAGAGAGCACACTACTGAAACATTAGATACAAATATTTGGCATCTCTGTATCCAAACAAAGTGCAGATTCTGCACTTGGGCTGCTGACAAGCTACATAGCTGAAGGAAGGCCTAGAAAGATGACAGCCAAACACTCAATGAACCTTTATTTTCTTCACTCTCACCAAGACAAGAGCAGTTGTCCAACTTGACTGAATAGGTTACAGGTTAATTTCGATATTACCATTACCATTAATGACAGCCAGCAGAAAAACAGATCTCTTTGACTTGGAATGAGCAAGCAAAGCAGCTGAGACTTCCAAAAACCTTCCATGGAAGAATCCCACCGCAGCCACATCCCGAAGCCCCCCATCAATTCAGGGCTTTGCGCCGGCACCATCCTGCCATGGAATGCAACCGGTCTACCTGCTCGGCAGAAAGGGGTTTCTCTCTTAAAAGAAACCAGCTAAATTATTACAGCAAAGCACATGTAAACAGAGGAAAGAGATAAAGGGATCAGGAGAAGATGAAGATTCACTCTAGAGAAGGTAAGAGTACAGCATCTAGAAAAGGAGGGAAAACTCTAGAAACATCTGATACCCTCTACAGGACAGCTACATGGCATTCCAGGTAGGATAACAAACCAGCAATTTGTGGAAGATTAAAACAATGAACTCTTTAAAGGAAAGCTGCTACCCTACAGGCTGTAGCTTTAACTGAGGCCTCAAAACACGAACACGAACCCATTATTAAATAACAAATGTTAGTAACTGAAGGAAAAACCCGGAGCCCCAAGCAAAAGAATGGAACGGGGAACCTCCTCTTGTGACAACGACACAAGAAGCTGACAGGCAAAAACACAAGCAAAGAACCCGGAGGTAACACTGAAGGAAGCACACCCCGGAGGTGCCAGGGTGATGCTGCCACAGACGGAGGAGGGACTCGCCGCCCCGTGCGGGAGCGGGCGCCGGGCGAACCGCCCATCAACAGCAAAGCCCGCCCGGGCCCCGCCGCCCCCCCTACCTGGCTGGCTTTGTGAAACTGCTTCTTGAGCCCCGCCACCGACATGTTCGTGCCGCCGCTGCCCCGCGGCCGCCCGGGCCCAGGGCCGCCAGGTCCCGGCAGGTCCCCGCGCCCGGCCCGGCCTCTGGCTGCGCCGCCCGCGCGCCGCCGGGAGCATCGCCCTCCGCGCGCCCGGCCGCCGCCGCCCCATTGGCCGCCGCCCGGCCACATGCAAATGACAGCGGCGGCGGCGCCCGCCCATTGGCCACTCGCGGGGCTATGCAAA
>VXBT01001421.1:325833-336032 GCA_013400235.1 Oriolus oriolus
CCCGCGGGGAGCACTGCCCGGGCATCCACAGGGCACCCACAGGGCACCCTGCCCGCGGGGAGCACCACCCGGGCCTCCACAGGGCATCCCGCTGGTGGGGAGCACCGCCCAAGCACCAAAAGGCCAGTCAGCTGCCTGGTTTCATCTGTCTTATTTCTAATAAGGCTGAAAATGTCTCATTATGGGTCTGTCTCATTTCTTGTGGTTCAACGTAGCATCTCTAGCTGAGCTCATTAACCTCAGGTCTATTATTGTAGGTGGTAATTTAATTATAGCTCCTAAAACATGAAAGCTCTTGCAGCAGTCCAGAACGCACCTGGCTGGTGCTGCACACCAGAACAAAATCCCCTTGGCAGTATGATTCCATACCTGCAGTGATGCTGCTCAGGGTTTCAAAGGGCACAGTCTCCACTCAGAGGAGCAGATGGACTAGAAAGAGCTCTGCTGAAAGGATGCTTTTGTTGTTTGGTTGGCTGTTATATGAGAGATTGATTGGTTATATACTGAAATATGACTGTGTGTCAGGAATGTGCTGATATAAATTAGAGATGTGGTTCTGCCTTCATGGTTCCAAGCGACGCTTAGATTCTGGGGAAGATAAGCTCTGTGATAATGCTGCTTGATCCTGGCTGTAAGGATACTTGGGAGTTATGATTCAGCTGAAACTCATGCAGGGACCTGGGGAGCAGTTCAGAGATCAGCTTTGCTGGCTGCAGCAGGGCTCTCTGTTACTCACTGGCATGCTCACTGCAGTTTGATTGGGTTGGGAGAGAAAGGCATTTCCAGTGTGTTATAGTTACTTCTTCAGAATAGCAAAGAAGAAAAAAATACAAGAACTTTCAGAGTGATTGTCACACTGTAATTTGGGAGAAAAGAATCAATGCTCCCACTTTTCAGAAAAAGTTATTATACCACTAAGAAATTAAGTGTAAAGACAAACACATCAATGAGTTAAGGATCTGGCTGTTACTTGACAAAGGACTCTCTGTAGAGAAAATGCAGAAGAGAAAGCAAAGAAGAGAGCACCAGTCAATATTTGCTCTGGAAGGTTTTTGGAAATATTTGAAAGAAGCCTGCAATCACCATGCTATCTGGTGCCACCTGTCTAGGGAAAGAGCTTTTTCGGCCTCCTTACATGTAAACATGATTACACCTCAGACACCCGATTTCAGCAGTTGTTGCTCCTCCCTAATTGAAACTGGCAGCAAGATGTTAACTGCCAGGACCAAATTAGTTATGGCTTAAATTAGTGACATGATTGTAGACACCTCAGGTGAGGAAATGAGGCCTAAACTAGGATATTGGAGCTCCATAAAAGGAATTAAAGCAAGCTCTTACTGTACTATGGAATTAGAGAGGGAAGGCAGCTTTGGCTAATCTTCGGCTTTAAGAATGGCTGGACCAGAGCAACGAAGGAAGGAGTTTGAAACAAATCACTGTGGAGGGGAATGAATGGATTAGGGAGTTGCTGTGGCTGTTAGCTGTGAAATTGGATTAGATAAAGAGCTTTAGTAAGGCTGTATGTCTACAACTTCTTTTTTTAAAAAAAATCCTGCTTGTAGCCCAAGGATAGCAGCCATGTTCTCTCTGTTGAAGTGATACAAGAATTTGCAAGTAGGAAATGCCCTGTGGAAATTTCACTTCAAAGCCTAATTGCTCAATGATACAGACAAGGTGAAAACCTAATTAATGAGCCACCTTGAATAGTCCAGGCGTTAATGACTTGGTGGAGGCACCCTGAAAGACACTGGTATTCAGTTCAGATACAAGTGAAAGTTATAGTTTGTAGCCAGCAATACCTAGTGGCTAAAGAATGTCTAGAATCACATAGTTACATCTCATGGGAAAAAAGGATTGTAATTTGCTGGGTGATAATCCTTAAATTTTATGCAAAGTTAAAAAACACTGCGAAAGCAATGCCAGCAGCAAATGACCCCAACAGCAAGAACAGAAGAGAATCCTTCTGCAAAATGTGCCCAAGACATTAAGGTCATCTCATGTACCTGTTTTAGCAGCCTTTCTATATACTTAAACGAAAGAATTATTTATAATTAAACCAAAAAAGCTGGTGATACGTTCATGTGCAGGAGCAGGCCAACACAACGTTTTTGTTTCTCGAACACAACCAAGCAATTCTGCAGATCAGCACATTCTGCACAGATAAACTGGCTCAGGTATTTCTGACAGGGCTTTACATTGCAGTATACATTTCATAAGAAATCACGAGAAACGGAAAGGAACAGACAGTTTTCTCTACACGGCCAGCACTGGCCAGAACTTGGAAAGCTCCCCATTCCAAACGGCCGCTGCTGGCAGTTCGAGCAGGAATATGTGACCCTGGGGCCAGCAGACACTCTGGCTAACCTACTGCAGTTGTTTAGGATGCTTATGTTTGCTCCCAAGCTCTTCTAACTAAATGTAGCTAGTGAATTATTTTTGGCATATGTGACTGTTCTTCTCAAGCTGACTTTCCATATGCGTTGCTTTACCATTATCCAGATCTTTGCTTTTCTTGTCTCCTTTCTGTGTTTGTATTCCACATGCTTCTCCATGATACTGCTTATACCTTCTTTCCTCACTTTTAAATCCCTGGCTGTTGCTCTGCAAGTGTCAATAACAAAACAAAAGTTTGTTAGGTCTTATCCCATTAAATAATAAAGAAGGTTCTAATTACGTATTTCTTTTAAAAAGACATATAAACAATTTAGGCGAGTTCAAAATCTAGATAGAGATTTTTTTTTTTTTAAGTTACATATGTCCGTACTATAAGTAGATACTCTAATTTTAAAAACTCAACAACCTATTTTTTGTGTACAGAGCTCTGTCATTCTGAAGCTTGTAAAAATTAGCAGTCCTAATCTTGCAAATTATACCATGTGGATGGACTCCTGGACAGTTCCAGCTTGGAGATCTTGTAACTTTTAGTACCTATGTTGTTCCTGGTATCCCTGAAAAAAATAGGTTTTGCAATTAACATATATGTGGGCACTCAGTGCTCTCAGACAACTCTAGACTGCTCAACAAAAATTAGTTATGTGTGTAAATTAAAATAAAGATGTGACTGTCCAAAATTACTCCACGGCAGAGACAAACCTGAAAATACTGGAATATTACTAATCCAGGATACCCAGAGTATTTTTATTTCCTCCTTGCTTGCAGTTTTCAACTTGATAAACCATTAGAAGAAACCTGTAAGATGTTTTCTTTTGGATAAGTCTATTGCCCTAAATGGAAACATTTCCGTTTTCTGACCAAATCGGAAAAAACATCACTTAAACTTTGAATCTCATCGCTGTCAGTGCAGCAGCATTACTTCACACGAGCAGCTGGTCTGCCTGCCTGATCCCTCTGTGGATGCATTCCCTCCAGGGACTGCATCCCCCCGAGTGCAGATCCCTGCGTGGGGCTGCTCCGGGAGCAGCGGGTGGGAGCTGCAGTCTGAGCGCAGCACGGCCAGCAGCGGGAACCGAGCGCCTGGGTCCCAGCCGGAGCTGCTTCATGGAGGTACAGCAAGGTAACAAATCCACCAGGAAAGGCTGGGTCTGGGGAAAAAAACACCCTTTTGCTATTAGAAGATACCAAAAAGAAACATGTGGCCATTTCTGAGCTGAAATGTCTGAACCTCTTTTCTGGGGAAGAAAAAGCAACCTATTGTAAAAACCTATTTGATTTAAGAGAAAAACATGATGTATCAGCAATAACTGCAGAAGGAACACTTCTCTTTGTGGTGGCCTTTCTGAAGTAGCCATGTTCCTTCTTATTAAAGTTTAAGGCAAAAGAAACTCTTAACTTTTGATGAGTCATTGTAGTAATGCGGAGAAATGTTGCTTTGATTTAAACAGATTAAACCTGAGTTCCGTGCTGCTGATTCACAGGTGACAAAATAAAGGTACTGATTGTGTGCACACAGCTGCCTGTGTTCATCAGAAAATGCTGAGACTCTCATTGCTGACAATGCCAGCACAAATTTGAAGGAAATGTTGCTAGGAGAGTAGCATTAGCTTCAGAAAGGTGCGAAGGATATTCATGGTCATGTTAAAATTACTGTATCATGAACTACTGTATCATTCTGTTTCAAAGCAGAATGTTGTACCATGCTGGTGTAAACTGGATCACATTTACTGCCTGAAACCCGATCTAGAATTTCATGTAACTGTTATTCAGATACAGAACAAAGGTTTAAGTAACAACTTAGTAAGTCTTGATCTCTATAATGATGTTTTTCAGTGGCCACGCTGAAAAACAGCACATACTGCCTTGCCTTGCTTAGAGAATGCAATGCACAAGCTTTTAAAAATCATTATTTATTCAGCTTTATCAGAAAAAAAAATATATCATCAGCAAGAAATCTGAGTAAAAATCTGCAAGGACACAGATTGCATGTAGTGAGAGGAGACAAATAGCAAAATGAAGCATAAAATCCAGTGGTTTCTCTTCTCCATGTGTAAAGAGATGCTTAATTCTATTTTAACTTGCTTTATATTGCAGAACAGAAAATTTTGTCAACTCTGTGACACAGAGTCCTTCTATAATACACAATGTGGGCATTTCAAAGAGTTTGACTAATTTTTAAAAGCAATTCGAATATCAGTAAGTATCTTGTTATCTTTCTGAATATTCAGGCATACCTGAATTTAACAAAACTTTTACAACATAGATGTTGTTTTGCTTTCAGTGTAATTTAATAGGTCTTTTGGGATCTGCCGTGTTTGAACATCTGGGAAACATCACATGTTGTCTGTTGATCAATGAGGCAACAGGAAAGGCATGATGTGACACAGATGTTAAATATGGCAATACTCCATAGACCAACTGGATCACAAATGGGAATGATCAGCCTTCGAAAAATCTGATTAAGATTCATTGACTGGATAAAATGCAACTGGTTTTTTTTTTTCCCTTAAATTTCCTAACTGGTCTTATAACAGTATTATAGTGGGTATTATTGTGGTCAATGAATTATTGCAAACTGGCTTATTTTGAGGAACAAAACTATGTAACTGAAGACAAGGACTTTTACTATCAAATACTCTACAGGAAGATGAATGCAACTTGCCAGGTCCCTGCTGTCTCATCATGAAGATTAATGTCTACTACTGGATAACTCAGCCACTTCTCGTAAAACAAAGAATACATAAAGCAAATTTATTGCATTAGTTTAAGCCTCTGTTAATTGACTAACTGCCACTATAGTAAGAAACCTTTTTCTCTCTCATATGCAAAAGAGAAATAGTGTATATGAATTCCTTTAACTGTTACCCAGGAATGCCACCTCCTGGCTATGTACAGAAACGCCCTCTGAGAGAGAGGAGAAAAACGCAGCTTTCATTCCGTAGTTTCCATAAAACCATTTCAATTAAATATATGTTAAAAATGTGTGAAACAGACATGCCCCCTGTCACACTTCCCATCTTGCTCGTTGAAATGTAAAGGTACTCATATATTTACTTTTCTAAAGAAATCGTGTGGTTTAAAATAATAAACACACCTGACACTGACTTTCTGTAGAAACAACCTTAAAGCTGCTGTATTTAAAGGTAGCAGCTGAATCAATATCGTGAATGAAAATCTGACCTTACTTCAGCTGACAGGACTTTTGCCACTGACTTTAGTGGAGCCTAAACTTTCAGCCTGTATTTTTTGAAAGTTGCTCCTATGAACTGGGTTTGAATTGTCAGAAGTTTTAAAGGAAACCAGGCATATATTCCTCTGCAATTCAGTGGGAACAAGATTATAAAGGGGAAACTGGTTGTGCAAAACAACGATGGTAAAGGTTTTCAGAGTCAGAGATCTCTCCTTCCCTATGATCAGACCAGATTAGCTGTTGCTTTTATTGCTTGAACTTGTCCAAAAATAGAGTTGTTTTGTGTTGCTAGTGCAGGAATATGTTCCTTGAAGCAGTAATATTATCATGCTGCAATGGATTCCCAAATCAAAGCAGAATTCTACTCTGGCCACTAGGATGATATACAGACAGCAAGGTAAAAAAGCCAGGGAATTTATCTCACCTGTGAAGCAAGTAAGCAGCATTTCTCCAGTGCAGGAAGAAGACTATTTGGGCAGACAGCAGATGAAAGCCCCTGCAGTTACAGATTACTTTAACTCTACTTCATTTAGCTTCTCCCTTTTTTTTTTCTTTAAGTATTACAGCTGTGTGATCTCTTGCAGACTTAAATTCTCAAGTTTATAGCTAAAAGTAATTTCAGAGAGCCCAATCCTATACTTAGATATTTCAGAGGGAAATGGGTTCTTTTTGGTTCTGTCCATCAGTTTCTTTACTGTGTCAAGCATAACACAGCAGAAATGGTAATGCAGGCTGACAAATCACTTACCCTTAGTGGGGACACTGGACTGCTTTTCATTTGCCAAATCTGTGATTCTAATATTTTTTAATGTTGTCAATAGGCAGTAATTTCAAGGATTCAGTGGAGCAGTGTCTATTGGAAGAGATTAAAAAATAGTGAATGCTATTGTATCTTAATAACGGATAGCTGACACGTTTGATAAACATTTTTCTCACAATTAAAAACTTTCCATCTAAATACAGACGATACAGGAGGGAAATTATGAATTTTATTCTTTTTCCTTTTTAAAGTTGTATTAATTCTAATGAGTTTTGATAGGCGGCAGATGTGTGGTTCTTCTACAGTAAATAAAAACAGCATGAAGCTTTATCAATTCTCTTTTCTTACTCCGTTCTTCAGAGGAAGAAAATAAAAGACAGGGATTAAATTGAGATTAAGCTGTATCTCTGCTGTTCCTACGGTGCCTACATGCTACAGTTCCTACAT
This sequence comes from Oriolus oriolus, assembly GCA_013400235.1. Taxonomy (NCBI): domain Eukaryota; kingdom Metazoa; phylum Chordata; class Aves; order Passeriformes; family Corvidae; genus Oriolus; species Oriolus oriolus. The sequence goes on from VXBT01001421.1 coordinate 332,625, forward strand.
GCTTGCTTGTCTTTCCTGACGTGTCATCTTGAAGCTATGAGCCAGGCACTGATACACAGAAAGCAGGTACCCACTTACTCAATCCATCTATACAAATGTCCACAGAGTTTGTTGTTTCTCTCGGCTGCCTTCTCAGAAAGCTGTAAGAAGCCATTTATAATTTTGACATGTATACTAAATTTTGACATATATAATAATGGAAAGCACATTTGTGAATCCTGATATCCTGATCTTTCTTTTTTTTTTTGCAACTTTGACGTAAAACATCACAGGGCTTCCAAGATCCTTAAAGCACTATGCTTTTTCTTTAACGAGGGTGATTATGATCAGGGTACCAAAGAAACGACAGCGTGTGTTGGGCAAGTTTGTGGGGTTTTTTAAGAGGAAGGCAGGGTTGAGGAGAGAAGTGCTCAAGGGAAAAAGAGAAAAATGTTCCAGCATGAAACTGTTCCAACAATTTGCTGTAATATTAGTGATACTATCTTCTATCTGTAGATGGCAGTGATCTCCCACTGCCTGCTTTGGGAGGAAAGGGGGAATGGTAGTGGTGATGAAATACTAAAATTAAAACCACTGTGCAAAACAGATGTGGGGAAGAGAAGTCATAAGGTATGGGAAGGTATATGCCTTATTGTATTTCATTCGTGTGATGGGAAGATGTGTCACGCCATTTCGAATCTATAAATTTCTGTACCGAAGGATTTTGATGACAAATTCCAGAATACTGTGTTTTGAAATTTATCTACAATTAAAACCCTTTGTTGGCTTTCTGGACTTCTTGTATGCATGTTAGACACAATTCGTTATTTTAAACATTCAAATAATGTTTATTCAAATAATACCTGCTGTTTTCCTTCCAAACCCCTCTGGGTACTGAGCTACCTCCTTCATCAGTTGCTCAGCAGGTCTATTACCTGTTTAATTTTTAGCTGTTTTTCTCTTGACACTTGCATTAGTTTTTACTTTCATTCAAATAAAATGCAGTAAAGAGTGTGTAAGTCCATCTGGGTATACTTCAGTGAAGGGTGTGATGTGAAGCTCACTGAAAGCAAAGAGTTCTTATTAATTTCAGTAGGCTTATGATCTTGCCTCCCAAAATCTACCTTGCTTGGTGACCGGCAGAGAGAATCTTCAAAATAAAGGCACTATTTTCATTTATCTTAATGGTTCTGCCTGAAGAATTTCAAAATATAATACTTTTTATGAAGATCAGACTGTATAAAAACTACATTTTTGAAGTTCTATTTCAAGTCTCACATGGGCTTCTAGCATCAGATTTTAAATGGAATCTAGACACACAAATGCAGATGAGGTGCCTAATAGGATTCCAAACACCACCTAAATAGCATTTTAAAACTTGCTTCTGAAGTTTATAAATATCAAGGAGATTTTGAGTATTGTGGGGATGAAGATGCCTACAATGCATGTATATGCAAAGTGGACACAGAGAAGTACCTCAGGCAGTTATTTCTCAAGAGCAGTTGTTTTTAGTAGAAAGTGTATCACTGCAAAGAGAAAAAACCCCAAAACCATTCATCTGCTTCGAAGGCAGCCCAGCCTAGCGTGGATGGTACAAGCATTAGGTACCTTAGAGTGACTTTGAGACATTCCTCAGCAAACCATGAGCAGCTATCTGCTTCAGGTCCTTCTATTTCACATGAAGCCATTTCATTCCTTGCTGCTGGAAGAGGTTTTGCAATATCAGCAGCCCTAATCTGCAGCCACTGTTGTTTCACTGCAGTCGAGCAGAGGCTTGTCATTAGTATGACCAGTGGCAATTTCGACCTCTAGTGCAGAAAGCCAGCATAAATTACTGTGCACTGCCTGGATCCTTTTTGGAAAGCTTAGCTGGGAGTTTTGTCCTTCTGCATAGCAATGTGTCACATCCAGGATGTTCTGGAGCACAAAGGACATATGCTCTTCATCCCAGTAGTAGGCTTTCCACACATTCCAGTAGTAAGATAAAACCATGTACCTGGCATCGCTGTATTTAGAGCTTTCTCTATAGGAATCCTACATTTTCTCCTCTAAATTCTGTCACCTCTTTCTTGCCATTCCAAATAGCTTTTCCTCTTCTTTACTGACCACACTCTTCAGTTCTTTGAAAAGCAGCAGCAGTTTCTCTACTTGATCTGTCATATTGCTTAACCTGCAGTTCTAAAAATGAATTTTGTTTTTTTAATGAGTGAATGGTTAATCTTTATATTCTGTTGTCAGAAAAATAATCCATTAATCTGTTCCCAGTATGCAGTTTCATAATGTGCACTCTCAACAAAAAAAAAAAAAAAAAAAGGAAGGGAAAGGGCAGCTAAGGAATTGTGTATGGCCTTACTGCCTATTATCTACAGATCCTCATGTCTATATCCAGACTTTCCTTTTCCCTCACACCACTGGCAGGGCACAGTACAGAAAATTAATTTTCTTAACCTGCATATATTGTTCTCTCTCCAAAAAAAGACTATTGTGAGATATTAAATAAAACCTAGGTTTAATATCTCCACTCATGCTCTAAATGCACACAGTAAGATCCCTTCTTTGGGAGTTACTTTTGGTCACTTCACAAAAATATCAACATCGGAATTTTGCAAAAATTTCATTTAGTAAGCTGTTGGCTCAGTTTGCTTCAGATACACTTCCAACATTATTTGCAGCTTGAACTCAAAGTGTGCAGGACTCTGTGTAACTGTCCCATAGCTTCCAGTGACGCTGCCTGACTTGCAGTGTTTCTGTCTCTCCTTCCTCCCTTCTGCTTCTCCCCATTCTCATTCTTTTGCTCCCTCTCTTCATCTTTCTAATTCATTCCACATGCCCTTGAATATGTACCATGCAAGCTGCTGTTTTGCATTCAACATTTGTTTATCCTGGGACTTATCACAGTATCTGAGAATCTCATAACTTTCACAGATTTTTATCCTCTTGAAGCCTTTGTGAAACAAGGAAGTGTGTGTCAATTTACAGGTGGGGAGTGGTCACACTGTAGATTAAGTGAGGTGCTCAGAGCCCTGCTTAGCCGTGGGAGCTCTATTCAAGTATTTCTTGGCTCCTGACCTGCTGTATAGATTGAACATTCCTGTCGAACTACATCTCCTGCAGTGCACCACAGTCTCTTCCCAAAGTGAGGACAGGCCATCACTCCAGCATTTTTGGCTTCTGGGAGATACGAACTGGCTGGGGAGGCTCTTCTGACATTAGAACAGGGACATGAGACACAAATTCAGAAATTTCAGAAAACCCCATTGTGACCTTTCAAAATCAAAATTAATGGATGGGTAGAAAAGAGAATGTGTGTGAGAATGGGTTCAAGCATCTGACCTACATTTCCATTCCCCCAAAAGAAACCAAAGCATCCTAAAACAAAAAAAAAAAAAAAAAAAAAAAAAAAAAACAACAAAAAAAAAACCTTACTCA
>VXBT01001421.1:336139-369481 GCA_013400235.1 Oriolus oriolus
AAACCAAACAAACTAAAAAAAAAAAAAAAAAAAAAAAAAAAAGAAAAAAAGTCATGCAAAGCAGATACTTACTCATAAACAGTTAATGATATAAAAATGTTGGCTTCTGAAGAAAATTCTGTAATGGCCCTAGCTGTATCACAGACTGGAAGAAAAAGCACATAACTAAGTTTTCATTAGAGTTATCTTTTCCTCTCATTTCAGAGTATCTGCTGTAGATGTAGCCAGCATGCTTTTTTGCAATGAAATTCACCCACCTGTACATCCACACAGAAAGTCCCTTAATGCTGGTTCTAAATTAATTTTTTTTGGAGTTTTCAAAACCTAGGACTGTGTATCCGTGTTTTACAACTCAAAGGGGAAGCTTCCAAAGCAGTGAAAGGAAGTCTCACACAAGGACTGAGGCTGGCAACTTGTGAAATTTGGGTGCCAGGTTATTAAGTATTCTGATTTAGCCACGATGTGAAACTCCACAGTGAGCTCTACAAATAGCTTTGCTGATACTGAGGTAGTGACCTCTGAGGCTTTCATGTGATTGTGCTGCCAATGGGTTGTCTGGTCCACCGGGGTGCCACTTTCCTTTGATTTATCTTTGAGTCTGAGGAATTTTTTTTTCCCGCTGTAGTAAGAAAATCCTATTTCAAATTCATTATCAGAGCTGGTCCCAGTGGATAAATCCTTGTAACTAGATATTTATTTTCCATGGATATATGTACTGACTTTAAAACAAGCCTCATGCAGATAGATGTCTGGTTTTCCTTATTAATTAAGGGAGATGGGGAAGGGAAGAAAAAGTGGAATATATAATAGCTCACTTACCTGAGAAAAGCTGTGCAGCTGGGTGTGATCAGTTGTATAAGGCAGAAAATATGCATCTAATCAATTGTACTCTCTTGGAACCTTAAAAATATTGGTTTATAGCAAATGTTATCATACAAACTTGGTGATAAAATAAACATTCTGATTACTTCTGCACCTTTCTGGAGACCAAGCAAAGTCACCATAAGTGAAGTTTTTTAAAAAAAGAGAAAGAACAGAAAAGTAACAAATTAAATATTTGTGTGAAACTACTCTGGTAGCGAGCCCATATCTCCTGTTCTTGGGATTCAGACTGCTTTGCCTAGTGAAAATGTTTCAAAACTGACATACACAAAGAGCCTGCATTCTGCTGCAAGCATAACTTCCACTGAACTGTGTAAAAATAAGGCAAGATACAATGTCAACACTAAGAAGAAAAGGTTAAGTTACGGTCCTTGTAAATTTGATGGGTATTGCATATGAAAGCCTTTTTTCAGTAAATCAGTTGAGTGCTATTTTCTGTTCAGAATTAAAAACATTGCAGGAAAATCAAAAAGTTTCTAGATCTGTCACAAAACTGTGAAAGCAGCATGTCTACAGGCTACAAAAGATATTTTAAATCTTTTCAGAAATCTCATCAGGGGACTTAATCTGTCTGCTGAAGTTTTGCAGGAACTGGCTCTATCGCCTCTATGCCCAACTACCTAAAGTCACCCACAAAACTAGAGATGTATTTTAGTCTCTGCTCAATGTTGTATGCAAGAGAGACAGAAAGGAGAGCAGTGTCATCTCCACCCTCACAGCAATTACAGCTGCTGACTGCACAGTCAGATGCTGTGCAAGGAGCTCAGTCCAGCCAGTTTCAAGAAGTGTGTTTAATGCTAAGCACTAACAAAAATAAACCGCATTAGCTGGTCATACTCTGAATATAACACAAAGGCTACTGCACCTTACTGGATCTTCCTCCAAAACTTCCCCTAAAATTACCTTTTGCACAAAGGAAGTCAGCAATGCAGTCGGTGTGCTAAGGCTGGGAGTCTCCCTCACCGAGCTAGGTTTGAGACAATGCTGGTTACTTCCATGATGGGGTTTTTCCTCATATTTTTACTTTCTGAGCAATCCTCTTTCTCAACATTTTTGTTATTCTATTTTTTGCTTTATATTTGCAGATACATAAATACATGGAAGCATTTTACAGGAGTTCCAAAGCTTCCTGAGAAGCGACTGACCTTTATAACTCTTGGAGTATGTGCAGTTAATTGAAAAGTTCTCCTCTCGATATATTTTCTCTAAACAGTGGAAAAAATATCTGTTTAACAGAACCCCATCCAGGTATGTGTGTAAACTTGAGAGAAGAATGCAAGAGAGTTCTTTATAAAAGGATGAAAATATTAAGTATTATTTATTTAGTGCCAACTATATCCTTGGTTCTTATCTGTTCTTACAAGCAGCACTCTGTTCATGTATGGAAGGAGCAATTTGAAGCCACAGCATCTGAGCTACAGTAATTTTGATATAATGGCAATGAAAAGATGCCAGCAAAGTACCTTTTATGTGTGTGTTAAACTTAGCTTTGGTTGACAGTGTGCCCACTGCAAAACATACACAATACCTATAGGAATGATAAACAGAGCTTTCTCCAAAGAAGATTTTATTCACTTCTGTTGTAACTTAGTTATTAATTTAGTGTCTAATTTAATCTATCAATTCCTTATCTATAAAAGGGGTGCATCAGGACTTCTGTGAGTCTTGTCCAGGCACATTTCACTGTCTTCTGAGAGGAGCTATCCTGCTACGGGTGTTGCTCTACCCCTGCTACTCCATAGCCCTAGTCAAGACTGGGGGCTCAAACTGTAATTGTTATATCCAATATAATATGAAACATTAATTTTATTATGGTAGCTGCAGGCATTAAGACTTTAAACAAGGAATAAAAAAATACTACTGTTTGACATATAAAGAATATGAAGGAAAGAGTTCTGGAAATGCTTTAAAATACCTTAGTAATATTTTCTGAACCTCTAGACACATTTACTATGATCACGTCTCTCTTTAAGTCTTGTAAGCTAACACCATCTTATTAACTTTTAATATATGAAAAATATGCACTATAGGAAATGTAATGTTACTAATGAGGTAAAGATCTCCCCCCTCCACTGTTATTTCCTGTCCATCTCCGTGGTAAGTAACCATGTATCTTTGTATATGGACATGTACAAGATAAGTGAAATAGCTACTTACCCATCTCCAGTCCCAGAGGACCGTGATCAGCCAGTAAAAAGGCAGAGGCCACATCAAACCAACACTCTACAGAGCAGACCCAAAGAAGTGCATTAAGATTCTGCCCTTGTAATGCCAGCTAGTGAGATTTTCACACATGGGGAATACTGAACAGGACCTTCTAAAGCTAAAAGATCCTGCAGTCACATTTTGTCCCATCAACTAGTAGCTCCCAGAAAGATAAATACAAAGAAATCGGCAGCAAGAACATAGAGAAATACTCTCAGAAAATATCTCAGACTTTTAAATCACAGCAATATCCCCCTTGTTAAAAAAGCAGATGAAATTTATTTGCTTTTTAAACACTGAATTCATAAAAGAAAACTCTTCTTTGCTGAGGATTGCACACAGCTTTCAAGCACTTTTCTGCAAGCCAAATACAGACATAATTTTTTTTTCTGATATGAAACGTAACCCTTCTGCAATCTAATCAAAAGTTAGACTGCCAGATCCCAAATGATACTAAGAAAAAGGTCACATTAGATTTCTAAGGGTCATTATTAAAAACATGTGGAATGTTCCCTCCAGTACCTTTGGAATTTAATTGCACACTGTCTGGACACTCAGAGTATTCCTCACAGGCAAGGAACAAACCATGCTGATGTCAGAGGCCACACTGAAAGCACACCCTTGCTTCCCCCTTCCCATCCTCTTGTCCCTGGCCCTCCCTACCCCTCTGGCCAAACCCTACACACAATCAGCACAAGAAACAGCATGATCATGGAGGAGTGCTTGAAAGTACTGTTAAAAACAGACTTTCTCAAGAGTAAGAAGAAAAACTCAAGAAAAACTGGCTTAAGTGACTGCTCCAAATTTAAACAAAACCCACCCAAAGCAGCAAACCAGGCAGAGCAAACCAGGCTCTGAATTAAAGCCAACTCATGTGAATTTCAGGTCAACCAATGGCTAATAGCAGCTCCACAGGGATTAGAAGTGGTGCCTGCTACTAAACTGAGCAACCCTAAATGTGAACTCACTCATCCATTGAAGTCATGCTGAACATCTACTGGAGCGTGACTTAAATCAATACATAGAATTCCAGGTAAACTGGTGAAAATTTGTTCAGCAAATGTATCCAGCAGAATATGATTTAAAGGGGTTATTCCAATCTCCCTGATACCTCCTACTGTTTCAACTTTTCTGGAAAAGCTGATTCAGTACAAAACCTGTAGTACTTCCACAAGCTTTAGATTTCCTGACCTCCAGCGCATCTTGTTTTGGGATGGCACACTGAGTGTTTCATCACCACGCGAAGTGCAGTGGTGTCTGTGCTGAAATTCAGTTTCCATGAATTAAACATCTGGTAAGTGCCAAGAATATCAGATGTCTATCCACACAATGTTACAGCATCCTTGCTCTGGTTTACTGATACTTAGTTTCCTAAGATTAGCCTGTTGGAACTATCTAGAGGGATATGGGGTTTATTTATAAGCTCTAGTATACCTGCTCATAATTTATTTTAAAATTATTCCAATATTTTATTTTATAAATCAGTTAGCTTCTACTGATTTCCTTTCAATTTATAGTGAAATATCTTCTGCCTGTTGTTACACTGCTTATTTAAGTTGGGTAAATGTCCTTTAAATCTAGTTCTTACGCTGTAGGATGATGCCCCGAAATAATTTTTCAATACCAAATTTATTTTAAAATTCCCTTGAAAAGTTTAGTAAAAGGATGATGAGAAATCAATTAGGGCCATGTTGATGAATTAGGAATTATCAGTATCTTAGCTTTGCTTTGAAACAAACAGAAAGAATATGCAACCAAACAGATGAAAATACCATCCATGAGGAAAAAAAAATTTAAAAAGGTAGAACTAGCACCAGTGTACAGATTGTTCTGTGAAATCATATTTCTGAGCTTAAGGAAACTCACTGGGATCTGGGACACTGGGTTAGGAAGAGCTGTGTTAGCAAAAGAAAAATTATTGTCTTTCCAATTTAGTATGCTAGACAATTAGGGGAACTTGATTTCAACAAAATGTTTCTGGTATTATATAGCATGGAGTTATGCACACTGCAGCTGAAAACAAGTTAAATTCTTAACAAATAAAGGGGGAGAAATGTAAATCCGTCCTCTATGCCCTACTTCTTCTGCCTGTGTACCACACAGTGGGAATTCTGCAAGGATATAATATACAAAATGTATTTATCTAGGCTCTGCAAGAGCACTACACAGAAACAATAAATTCAAAAAGTACAAATCAAATTTGCTTTTAATATCCCTCTATGTTTCTTATTTAAAAAAAAAGCAAAATTTGAAGACTTCAAAAAATAATGTAATGACATCTTAGTGAAAAATCAGCTTACTATAAAAGACTCAGTTAAACTTTAAAATATTCAGCTAGAAGTCCTGAAATATTTTACGGTTCACCACCTAACATAAAACAACAACACAGAAAGACAGCGGCAAACACACTCTGCTGCCTTCACAACCAAATCTGTTCCTGTAAAATAAACCCATGCCATAAATGCTACACTGGATTAACAGACATGAAAATCAACAAGTTCCCTCTTCTAGGCAAGAATCCCTTGTAGCTCCATGCTACAATCCATTGCAAGGAAATGAATACTGCCATAAGAAACTTCAGATGGTATAAAGCAGCATTGCATGGACATCTGAAATAGGCTGGGATGGAGGTTTATTCCCAATGAGATCTGCTGGGTATTCCTAGTGCACGGAAGGCTCTGACTTTGATTACCTCGTATTTGGATTATGCTTTACCTTGCAAGACTCTGTGATCTCACAGTGAATGATTACAAGCACTCGTAAGTGGTAAGGATGGTGTGATATTTAACTCATCGTGTGGCTGGGGAATATGATCCATATTTTACCAGTGAAGGGACTGAGATGTAGACTGGTTAAAGGGTTTGACCTAGAAAATTCCTCAGAAATGGGTACTGAACATTTCTCTCAGGTTCCACAGCTGTGCCTCAGCCAAATGCTTTGCCCCTACCTGGTGTTCAGACCACACCTCACTGACAGGGTGTCACAGTACTCTTTTGTCTGGAGTTTCACCCTAAAATACATGTGAAATTACAGGCAAAATTCTCACTTTTCAAGTCTGCAGAGACAATTTTGTAAGGCATTTTGCCTCAAAATTCCTTTCACTGAAATTTAAACTTCTTTATCTTTTCCCTAGAGCGGAAGACAATCCTACTTCAGTATAAATTGCTACACAGGAGAAAAGCAATAATTTCTGTTTGTCGCTGCATGAAATCACTTCTGCTTGGTTATTCAGATACAACTGCTATATACTTACAGGCCTAAATAAAACTACTGATACATTTCAAACAAACTGGTAAAATTATTTTAATGTTGCTTGTATAGACAGGAAAATCAGATGCTCAGGTAGTTCTGCTCACTACAGGTGAAAGGCTGCAGATGGGTGAATGTTTTAAAGCTCACTGCGATTACTGAAAAAAAATTTACAAAGATTTCAGCTGTCACTAGATCAAGCCTATGGCCAACAGGGTGAAACTGAAGGTATTCAACTTCCACAAAGCTGCAGGGACACTTAATCACTAATGAACAGTCCACCTTGGGCAGTTGGGAATTTTGTAGTAGACCTCACCAGGGCCAGCATTTTATACAATTTCTCTTTTCTTTGGTAAGTTCCCCAAAACCTTACATATTCTGATATAAACCCAGTCCCTTCTGTATCATCTGACTTCTGAATCAGCCCCTCAAAGAACACTGAATTGGCAGTAGGTACTGTGCACAGAATAATCTTTGTTCTCTGCCATATGCCCCATGTGGTATTTTAAAAAATGACTGATTGCTGCATGATTGTTCTGTTTTCCCCTGTAGCTCTTGGGCTATATATCTTCAGGTGTGTTAAGGTACCATGGTACGATGCCAGACTAAAATTTGCCTTAAACAAACTCCCAATAGCTCTGATATCACTTTTAATTTATATTATAATTTCTAAATTCTAGTTGCTCCCTTGTGACTTTTTTTTTTTTTTTTCCACAAGCGCATCTGGAGCTGAGCAGCAGTTCTGTGCAGGAAGCAACCACGTGTATTAAATGACACCCTTCTGTGTGACTTGTGTCTCAGTGCAACCTGACCTCTCTCACCAGAGTGGCCAGTTGAGTCCCACGGGTTCTGGGCAGTTCTTACTGTTTTACCTAAAGCAAAAAATTCCTGGGAGTGTCCACAAATCTGAACCGGCATCTGTTCTTTTCCTGTTGTTTCTTCTTTGAAAATATAAACAGAATGTTAATTACCTTGCCCTGATTTTATCCTGCTGCTCAGTTTGTTTCCTTTTAACTTCTGAATCTATTACCACCTGCCAATTTGTCTAATCCTCTATTCCAGCAGATGTAAGGTTTTAGCTGAGATTCCTGCAATGATCCTGAAGGAAAATGAGCCATATTCCACTAGGTCAACAAGACTCAGAAAGACAAATCTGTTGCAAACATTACTTCATCATTTGCAAAAATTGGAATCTACATACAGAAACTTATTTCATAATTTTGTTCATGGATGCATTCTGAGGAGCTTGACGATCTCTCACATGAAAGAAAGTAAGTCACAAGATTTGTGCCTCCAATAGTTTCAGTGTCCTTTTCATTTTTGTCATGTTTTGTTCTTAAATGAATAATAAAATAAAACTTGAAATAATTTGGAGATTCTTCCCTAGTTCTCAGCACACACACAGAAGAAAAAAACCTGAATCAGCACTTTCACACGTGCTTAACTCCATAATTATGTGCTGTGCTAAATTAGAGAGCTGTGCTCAGGTTTCATATTACAAGGATTACTTTAATTCTATACAGGAAAAAAAAGAATATTTGACACTATATTTTAATAAATAATTAATAGTAACCTGCATCTATTAAATAAAGGTTCAAACTTGCACAGTGCCGTAAGCTCCCACTGGATGGTGTTTATCGACTTGCAAAATCAGGATCTGGTACAATGGTATTTGGAGAGCACTTCTGTTTCATACTGTGCCAGTTCAATATTGCTAACTACAGGTGTTTAAAAAGCATAAAGTGGTCCATCAAATATCAAAAGATTAGCTTTATGCTTGCCAGATCTTTAAAAAATAAATAAATAAATTTGGGGCTCTGCTTATTTGCCTTCTGGTTTTTGATACTCCAGGGTTCAGCTGGCTCATGTTTTCATGTTTTATCTCTAACCATAAAGGCGAGAACTCTTTTTTGATGGAAGCTAAAGTTTGCATCTACTCACTAGCCTGCAGGAGCAGACTTTAAGAAAACATCAAAAATCATTAACGCTCATGGGAAAACCGTGAAAATGGGCTATGCTGGTTGATAACTTACTAATTTACAAATTTTAGTAATAGACATTGGTGCTTTGAACTACTGATGTGAATTAGCCAGGTTCTACTACTTACTTAATAGTCTATGTTCCTTGTGGCATTGAAATTATTGTGGCTTAGAAACCTACTCTACAACTGAACACGGCGCTGCTTGCCATGTGAATCTGGAACAGATTTACTCGTAGAGCAGTGGGGGTTTTACATTTTATGCTGGAAAAGAAACAGTATTTAAGACTCGATGGAGTATCCTTAGACTAGTTACTCCAATCGTTTCAATAATGAAACTGCTGGTCTCCCCTCCTTTTATAGTTCTTGGCCTTCAACAAGAAGCTCCACAAGGTGCAATTTCATGCCATGGATTTTCATTGTTTGTTATTTGATGGATGAGACATAGTCAGAGGTGTTCTGTGAGCCATTTTTAAGAAGGAACTGTAAACCCCTGAACATCGACATCTTTTGGTCTGTCTTAAATACAGGAGCTACTGAAACAAGGGCCATGGCATAGATTTGTGGGAGGAATGAATAACTGAGCAGACAAGAACTAATACACACTTGGGCTCTATTGCTGATGTATTACAACAATGTTCCAGTAATGAACCTCTCCAAAGAGTTAAGAGTTCAATTTGAAGGCTCGTTCCCCTGTCATTTTTGCAGCTGGCTAGATTAATTGCCTCAAGAGCTGAAAAAAAAAAAAAAGATCTAAAAATTTTGGACCCATTTTTTACCCTGTGTACTGTGAGAAGAGTAACTTCTTTTCTTGCATAAACTGATTTAGCGCTTTAATTGGCTGTTGGGTGATGTAGAAAATATAAAATCTCATTCTATACCTCATACCTTACAACCTATGAATCCGTCAGTTCAAACGAGACTGCCGTGGCAATCACAAAACAAAATGAGCTGAGAACGAAGGGGAAAACCCTTTTTTCATTATCTTTTTAAAATCTCTTGTGTTGCTAAGTAGGTATAGTAAGCACAGAAGAACTACACATAAACCTACCTAATTTAAACGTGGTGCTTTTATAAATTGAACTAATAATAACAGAAAGCATTTCAAATTACGAATTAATTAAATGTCTAGATATTCTCTTTACTGTTGCATTCATTTTTACTCAATTTTAGGATTAACAAACTGCCATGCTTAAAATTACTGTTGAGGTACCAAATCACTGTTTATGTACCTCACACTGTGACAGTGCTTTGTGAAGCAGTCTCAGTATATATTCCTCTACTGGTACGTGTAGCACATTTGTTTCTAATGGTCTGTAATTACTATTAACAGCTTAAAAAGCAGAAAACTATTCACCCACCTAATAACATGCAAATATTTAAGATCTTAAATATTAAGTGTTCTACGTATCAGTAACTGAAAACCCTGGTACATTCAGTTCATGCAGGATTATTTCACTTCAGAGTCAACTGAGGAATGAATGCCCTTGTCTTTAGTTCACCTAATTGCCTCTGCTGGACTCCCTGGCTTTGCAGCCAGACATCTTTAGCAAAATGTGCCATGGTCCATCACTGAAATCACATTTGAATTTCTGGTTATATCCAAGATCTTTTGTTGCTTATGTCATACTATCCATGCTAACACGATTATTAGTAATTTTATAAACATATATAAGGGTACTGTATTACTAAGGTTGCTGCTTCCTTACACTATTATAAAATGTACATTTGTGCTTTATAATAAAGTAAGACACTTGTAGAACACTTATGTTCGAATGAAGGCAGCAGAAGTTTGGAATGGGCAGAATGCAGGTCTGAGCTTTGCTTCAGTAAATGTTAATTACACAGGTATTTCCTGCACAAGGAGTTACTCTCAGAAATACAGAGCTGTGTTTCGAGAGTCAGTATTTTTACGAATTTGTTTTTTGCTTTCTTAATCAAGAAGGATTCTTTTTCCTCAAAGTTTATTTATTGCTTTGGTTTATTTAATGTACTGGTTTGGTTTTGGCAATGTACTGGTACCCCGAAGTACATTCCCAAGATTTTGATTTTCAGTCTGGAGTCCTACTGGGTTTAGAATTTCACTGAATATTTGAGAAGTCTCCTCGCCAAGGAAGGCTTACAGAACTGGACACTTTTAAGCACAGAAGTATTTTTAGTTGCAAATATTAAAAAAATGCACTCGCAGCTGTTCACGCAGCAGTGATTGGAGTGGTTGGAGCACTGAAGAATGCTGATACCTTGATATGTTTTATGAGTGTAATGTAGCTGTGCTTCAGGCAGAAATTCTTCAGAAGAATGAGGAAAAAGAACACGAAGTGGAACTGTTTAAATTTTAAAAAAACGAGTTCCTTTTTTTAAAAAATAGGGACAGAAATAATACTGGAGTTCTTATACACATATACTGCAATGGAAATAAATTTTCATTTGGGTACACTGTGCAATGCTGCTTTTATTAAAATTATCTCAAATAAATACCATAACATGAGAATTACACAGGATACTGGTGTAGAACTGATTTGGGTTTTTTTTTTCCATACTGCTCATGCTTATCAAGCTGTCAATTGCGCTCTTTGAAAAAAAGAGTGTAAGAACACAGGCAAAACTAGATTTTCCAGGGGGCTTATAGAATTTAATCTGCATGTCTACTTCCCCAGTGCCCTCTTCCACTTTTCCTTTGACCCATCTGAAAGGAGCACCTGCATTTCAGCATAAATGTGCTCTACCAAACCCCACCCAACCCCAACAGCAACTTCATTGTGCATCTGATCAGTGTCCCACCAAGCCCAGCAGCCCTTCTCCCAGAAAGAGCCAGTATCGACTACAGGGTTTTGAAGCCAAGCAATTGATTTCAGTCTGCAAAGACCTCCTGAACTGAAGCTGGCAGTTTCCATGCAGTCTGAGAAAAGCTGGTTTCAGACTTCAGAGATTTAAGACACAGCAGTTGGTCCAGAGAAATTTGTTAACATTTGGGTGTTTTACACAAATAAAAGTCGCAAGTTTAATTTATTTTTAGTTTTTTGGTTTGATTTCTGCAATACCTGCTTGGAAGAAATCATGACTGCCATGACTGAGCACTGATACTAATTAATAACTTCCAATACATCAAACACTGCAGTTAAAGAAAATCTTCTGGTTTATTTGCTTTTATTTAAGGAAGAGAGCACATAAAATAACTGAACCCTGTAAATAAAATAAAATTATAAATTAAGATAAAATACCACCCTTTTTCCTTTTCTCTATAGCCTCATGCATTCCTTTCAAACATGAAATAACTTCTGAAGGAAGGATGGCTGTGGTGAAAATCAATATTTTTCCTCTAGCTGAGCCTACTTCAGAGAAAAGTCAGATCCTGCCTATGCCCTCTGCTTGCATCTAAAAATTTTAGGTTTCATTCCCTGTGGTAACTATCATAACTATACAGCTACTTCATACAGTATATATTGACTTTGTAAACTGTGGTTGTTCTCTGGTGCGGGGATCAGTATTCTGGACTGAGCATTCAAGTGTGGAAACAGGAAAAGTCTGACATGTTATTAGATGCGTCCTTACTCATGCTCTTTGTAAGACTTCCTACATATCCCTGGATAGAAAATCAATGGTTACGTATGAAGTATCTGTGGTTACCTATTGGAAAGCAGCAATATGCTGCTTGAGTTTGTGAAAGAAGCTTGGCTTTCTTATTTAGCAATGAAGGACTGCAAAAGACAAAACAAAGTTGACTAAATAACATAATAATCCTTAGTTTATTGCAAGAAGCACCAAAAGACACAATGAGCAGGAAGGGAAGACCAACACACGAACAGTCCCCTGCTAACTGCAGCACAAAGATTTGCCTTTGAGCAGAGCAGAATCTACTGCTTCTGCAAAACAAGAAAAAGCTAATGAGGTAATATAACTGAAGCTTAAAGAAAAGTGACTGCAGAGGAGAAGAGAATTAAAGGCAAGAAAGGTATTTATATACAAGAATTATTAATAAGCCTCAGAACTTAATATAAGCTATGTTCGGTGTTTGCACTATTGTAAGTTTAAAAAAATCATGAAACAATATAGTAATTTTTTCGTAGAACTTTAGTTAGGAACAGGGCCTCATATAATTATCAAATAAGAGATGATTTCCTGCTCCAAAGAGCTTTCTATCTAAGGGTCAGTCAAAAGAGTCAGACAAAAATATATTGCTAAGTGGTCAGTTGGATATTTCTTTAAAGTTCTTAAACCAAACAGTGGTCTTAGCATCTGCAGGTTGCCATGTACCAACACTAAGCTCACACATAATTGTCACAGAGTTGGCAATTACAGCTTTGCAAGACAAGGTCTGCTCCCTCACATTTCAGACGTAAAAACAAAGCAGAGTATGTGCCCTTACAAGGCTGTAATGTCTAGTTGAGGAATCACATCCTACTAAATATGATAGGCCAGATTCTGCCCCTGGTTATGTGCCTTTGTCAACCCACTGACAACATTAACTACAAAATAATATAAAGTGACACAGGGATTAAGCATTTTTACAGCTTAGAAAGCAGTGAGCTCACCTTAGAACATCCAGGTATTCTAGGCTTAAAGTACTTGCATCTTGCAGCTGCTAAATGTTCTTTCTGCAGAGGATACACGTTACATAGCATGCAGGTGGCAGTCATATCCTATCACTATTGTAAAAGCAGTTTATTAAGCATACACGGTGTGACAGGGAAATGGAAGATAGCCAGGAATTTGATCTTACCTGGTGCTCTGTGCTGCTGCTTCACGGTCTCTTACCATGCTCAGAAGTCCTATGCTTTGTATTTGCTTCAGGCCTAGAGCGTCAAAGTGTATCAGTTCTTTTACAAAGCCACACAGCATCAGCATGACATGTGAAACTAGCCAGTTCTACAGCTCTTTACACTTCAAATGTTTTCACGATATTGAGCCTTACAAGAAAAATGTCAGCCCAGCCTGATCTTTAAGCCTTTCACCATTGAATCAACACACGTGTGTCACAGATATTTAACAGTAACTGTAGAGATGGATGAACGAGTTTGTGGAAAATCCTGACCCAGCACACATTTGCTCCAAAAGCCCTCCCAACCCTCTCTAAAGTTCCTGTCACATCAGTGGAGATCTTATTTCTTTGTTACTCCTTGCTAATTTCCTGGTCATCATGCTGCTTGCTGGTGATGTAGCAAAACCACATCCATCATCACAACCAAACCCTTTAGCTGAGTCTACACAGCTTAATTATAAAACTTCACTTTGGTAAGGTAGATAAGCAAATACCTACTGTAAGGAACAACAGTCACTCTGCTGGAACAAGCAGGATGTTTCACATGCTGGAAGTGAAGAATGTACCTAAATACTCTGCTGTATTTTTCATCTTATATAACAAGCCACTTTTTCACAGGAAGTAGATTAACTCTGTAAAGGAGGCAAGAAGAGGAGTCAGGTGTTTTGGGAAGTATGGGCCATCACTGTATTTGCTGTCATTTCTCTACATTCTATTTTACCATTCCGTATCTTCCCTTTTCCATTACTTTTTCTTCCAGGTTTCCTTCCCTTTTATTTTCTGCTTCTCTCCTTTTGCTCACAGACTCCAGATCTGTAAGGATTTGCTTCGTAACTTTGTCTTGCACAGAGTTAATTTAGTACTTATCCATTTATGTTGTGTTACTCTGCTTTAAATGTGTGAGTTCCCCTGCTCAAGCAGCAGCAAATGACCTGTGTGAATGCTGGTGAGCACCTTGTTCTCTGTGGCTGACAGGGTATAAAGCCTGTCACTCTTAATTGCCACCACAGACGACCTTTCAGCCTGAGTTCTGAAGTTCAATCAAGAGATATATGGTATTTCCCAAGCTATTTGCACATGTTTGAACTGGAGGCTGTGTGTATGTGTATGCAGCCATGGGTCATTACACAAAGTGAAACCACCAGCTTGTGTGTCGTAGGCCACCAAACAGCCACCAGCTGATAACGACTCTCGGTTATTACTAACCAGGGTCAAATTCATGCCAGTGACCTAGAAGAAAAGGGCTCCATATCTCATTACTAACATTCTGAGCTCGCCAGTCCCCCTGACCACCGCATTCAGGGCTTTAAGTAAAAAAAAAGAAAAAAGAAAAAAAGAAAACAGGGAACTAAACCAGGTATTTCAGTAAAATGCATGCGTGGTATATAACCACATTAAACACCATCCAGAGAGAGTGAAATTCTTCTGCTCACAATCTGATGATGCATTCTCAGCATGCAGATACCTTCTTACACAAAACAGCTAAAAAACTATCAACTAATACCCTAGGAATTAGTATCATAGAGAAGCATCTCCAGTCCGTTGAGTGAATAACAGACATTTAGAGAAAAAACTAAATACTTTTTTTACTTGACAGCCCTTACTTTTCTGAGTGAGTCACTCTGGTGTGCACAGTAAATAAAAAGATTCACAGAAGCCCCTCAAGTGCATTTTAACAGAAGAAAAGGCATTTCAAAGACTTTTTAAAGTCATACCAAGATAAACTGTAAAGTTTTAAAGACATTTCTTTTTCTTAAATCCTAAGACATTAATGAAGTGGCTTTGCAAATATCAAAATAGGACCCCATTATTCAAAAAGGGGATTTTTAATTCTTTTCCCTCATTTCAGGTTCTTATGCAGTATTTTTGTTTTCTATTTTGGGATTGTAAGTAACTGCTGTAAAGTTTCAGGATATTTAGACAGAAAGGACTCAAATCTGCAGGATACCTTTAATGTGATAGTGATCCAGCAAAGAAATTGCAAATGCATGCTTCAATTCAGTTAAACTGCTGATTGCCAGAACACATTTTAGGATTTAGTTCTAACAGATCTAGGAATTTGAGGTCTTTAAAGCCTAACCAATATAAATAAATGTATACATTCAGCTTTTTACTTTCCTTAAGATGATAAATAGTACAAAATCATGAACTCCAAGTCCTTTCCCACGTCATCTGTACTAAGATACAAAATATTTCTAATGTAAATGTCCTAAAGTTGTCAAGATACTCATTAAAGTAGGAGAACTCATAGCCCCTAGCATAGCAGTTATGCCACCCTTGTATTTTTTGAAATACTAAATCCTAAACTCCGGCTTGGTATGTAAATAGAGAAATTAATTTTTAATATTTTGTTTTACTATAGATTTGGATCATTTGGTTAATGAAGAACACATTATTCAGCTATTTATTTGGAATTTTAGATATATTCCTTCTGTAGCAGGCTATTAGCCACCTTCAATGCAAAAATGTGTTGAAATATTATGTCCAAATTAGTTCATTTACCTGAAAGGGAGTGGGAGAGGAGTAGTGATAGTAAGAAAACCCTTTGTGTATGTTGTTCCAGGCATGATAGCAGCCCTGCCAAATCCAGGTGTTCAAAAACCAGAAGACAGTTCCCAAAACACAAAATTGGATCAAACATCACAAGACTAATATCTGTTTGTTTTTCTTTTGATTTACGTTATGGCTTCTGAGATTTAATTTTTAAATGAAAGCGGAGATTCTTACCTAACCACAGAGTTTTGGAAGCTGTGAATTAAAGAAGAAAATTACACTGAGAAGTTCATCTGCTCCTGCTTTTGCCCACCCTCTGTTGCTCAGCATCTACACTGGAACTGCAAGGAAGGGACTACACAAGTCATTTCACCAGAGCTGCACCACCTGGACTCCCCAGCACACTGTGAACCTCCAGGCTGCCAGTTAATGTAGCATCAAGTCTGCTTTGTGTTGAGGAAGTGATGCAAATGAAAATTAATGGCCCAGTGAGTTTGGTCCTGCAGGAATCCAGCAGCAGTAGCACACCATCCTGAATCTAGTGTGATTATTTGGGTTATTATAATATAATAATAGATAACATAATTATAAGAAGTGTGATTGCTTGGGTTATTCAGAGATTTCATTGTATTTCTTCTGCAAAGGACAGCCTGTGAACTCCGAATCTAAATTTCACACAATTGAATGATTTTGCCCCTACATAAACTAAGCTGAAGGAATAGATGCATGAAATCTCAGAGACTTCACATAAATTCAATACACACATCTTCAAGTTTGTGATCTGCCCGTGAGGATTCCACTGCACATCTCCACAATGTCAAAACTTTCCCCTGGATGCTGGTGTAATTAGCCCTAGAGACTGTTCTAGATTCAAAGTTATTTCCATGATGCAAAATGTGGAAGGAGAGGCAATGTGAATATGCTGACACAAGCAGGTCTCCTTGACCCATTCCTGGGACAGCATTATTTACAGTGTTTAGGAAACTATCTGATCTCTGAATCTGTTTGTCTCATTCAGTCTAGTGAGTACACACCTAAGCAGTGCACTAGTCTAGTCTGGCACTCAGCAAGCATTACTGTGTTCTTAACCTGATCATCCCAAGCTTATGCAACTGTGTTTTCTGTCTTTCCCACTAACTTCTGAATCTATTGGCCAATCTCAAATAAATTCGATAGAAGGGCAGCGATCTCAAAGATATTAAGTTCTGCCCAGCTACATGAAAACTGATGACTAGATAGATGACTGGCCTCATTAAGAGAAAAACTGCAAGGGGAACTTAGAAGTTCTGTTTTGTCTGGCTCACCAGCTGGACAATCAACACACAAGCAGCCACAGGACATGCTGCCTCTTGCCCAGCTAGTAATTAGGCACAGCAATGAGACCTCAGGGTACTGTGTATGGACAGCAAGAGAGGACAAGAAAGCACAGGTGGAATATTTGAGGTCCTGGATAGAAGAATCATAAGGTACAGGAGAGGAAGCAGATGATATTACTGTCATGGAGCCTTACAGACATAAGATTAAAAGACAAAAGTGTAGGCGTTGACTTATGACAAGATTCTTCATCAGGAAGGTGTGTAGTTGGTGGTTCTCAGTAATGTGCAACTCTTCCTTTTTGATTTTTAAGACAATAATGTGTATCTGAGAACCTGATCTAAGTTAGATGCTCAGTCAGAAGTCAGTGCATCTATACGCAACTGTAGAAACCAAAGCTGGCACGAGTGAGAGCTCAGACAACATTCTCCACAGAACATTTATAGCCTAAATCAGAGATCTTCCACGGTGCACTTTAAAGGCAAATCCTGCACTGACCGTGCTGTGTCAGCCCTGCTACAAACCGTGCATTGCAAAGATGCCACCAAGAACAGGGCTGGGGTTCAGAACATTTTGTGACTGCAAAATAGGGACTCTCCACTGGCAGTCACTGTGTTGGGCATCATATACACAGATGGCCTAAGTTACCTTCTAGGTTAAACAGATGCTTGAAGCTACAGTACATCACCTATCAGGGTATTTTAAGAGAATCAAACAGAGACTACCTGGTGATCATAGAGCCATAATGCTCCATGATAATATATATGTTAACACTGTGGAACTTAATAGCTCTTCAGCAATATGTGACTGTATTAACTTATTAAGCTATTTGCTGTATAACCTAAATACAGGGGTCACAAAGAGAAAAATTAATTCCCCTTCTGAACTATTTAAGCACTTTGTATTTGCATACTCTTCTTGACTCTGTGACAACTGTAGATATTCTCATTGTGACCTCCAATTGCTAGTTTTCAGTGTGCTGAAACAGAGTGAGGAAAATGTGCTGAGATCACAAAGGTGAAGTTACATTTTCAGTTGTTACCCTTTCTCATTCAAAGCTTCAATAAAATTCTTCCCAATAGAATAAGGAAAAATGTAAAACTGGATTATTTTCTTTGCCCAAAGATCCCAGGGTGCAGATGAACTGCAATGTAAAGAGCAGTGCCATCATAAAGGAAATGGTCATGCATGGGGTTTCTTCTGAAAATAGTTCTACTGATTGGGGCACCCAACTACAAAACTGGGCACTGTAGTCACTGAGTAATCTTGAAAAACATTTTTGATACACATAATGCTTTAGTAGACCCTTTATACTACATGACTACACAACAGGGATACTCTTCTTATGATGACTTAAAAAAAGTTATCACCATGATATTTTCTCCATGTAAAAGAAAAGCAATGACTGTACAAATACTTCAATATACGGTAAGGGAATAAAGGCAGAAGTTTTGATCTACATCTCTGACTCATGTTCATGAATTCATTAACCTCAGTGGACTCATTCACCTCTGTTTTCAGAGTAAAAACTATTCTCAGTGAAAGATTAGTCTGCAAATGGTAACATTTCCCCAAACTCGTGGCTGACAAAAGCCATATCATTGTCTGGTATATATTAGAGTGCCGTTAGGGCTGCTGTGAATTCAATCCCTCTACCTATAACCATCAAAGGACTGATGCTCCAGCTGGAGATCAACAGCCATGCACACCAGTGACACTGCTGGAAATGCTGTACAGGAAAAATTCTTATACAAGAGGAATCGACATCTGGAGGTACCTGCAAACTCTCTGGTTCCTTTGTACCCCTGGAACAGCACGTTCTGCTCAAAGCTCTTGAGCAGGAATTAGCCCCTGATTAATTTATCCACCTCAGTATTTCTACTGGGCTCATCAACAAGATAACTTGTTAAGAAGTGCTTAACTGCTTATTCAGTTGAGCGTTATTATTGCCATCAGCATTTCTCGTGGATCTTTCAGTGAATTTACAATTAACCAGTGCACAGCTTGAATCCACAAAATCTTGGCAGCAATGGGGGACAGGACTCTTCAAAATCAACAGCATTTAACAAATATTGCTACAGTGCACAAAAATCTGTATTTTCCCAGAGCAGAACAAAAAGCATAAGCTACCTGATTCTTTTCATAGTCAATTAAGTTATATCTACTGTACTTCCCTATAATAAAAATACTATCTGGTAACACTTTCCCTCATAAATAGCAGTGCCCTCACCAGTCTTTACTACTATAAATTCAATGCCTGTAATGAACCTAAGAAAATTAATCATGGTGTAGTTTAAACACTAGTGGCATCAGTCACTTCAGAACTGGTTTGCAGCAAAAGCAGCTCCTTGAAAGCATGGAGCACCACAACTCCCACTGAGCTCAGTAAGGCTGGCACTGTTTTAAAACTTTTGTGTATGTGTAGGAGAAAAACAGATCAGTCTATCCAACATACACATATATTATTTTCTCAAGAAAAGTTCAGCTCACACAAATAAATGTTTAAATTTTCAGGCTCTTTTCTAAACTATATTAAAGCAGATCATATTCTGACATATTTTCTCTTGGTGCTTCCTGATCCTTGAGTGTTATTTTTGATTCACAGCTGCAGATTTCATTTATGCAACCTCAGTGTTTTGGGTTTGCATTAATGAAATCTGTTAGAAGCAATCACCTGCCTTTTGCTTTTCTACATCTTGATCGTGTAGATTAGCAGCATGAAAGAGAAAATATTGACACAGAGCTGCTAATGCAAGTGATTTTGTCAAAAAGTGATTTTTGTCATCAAGAGCCATCGATCTCTTTCTCTGCAATGAATTCCTGTTGCTTTCTAGATTGTGACTATCAGGGCTTGTCAGGACTATCCCATGTATAAAATATTTGTGCCAGTCTTTTGCCAGCTGGCAGTTCAAACCAACATAGCTCATTGTGAAAATGTTTTGCCTGGATTTTAAAATCAGACCTAGGGTTAAACTAAAGATTGTACCAACTGTATGTCTTAAATCCATTCATTCCATCTGACCTGCAAGTACACATCTGCTGCATGTTAGCCTTACCCTGCTGTCTGACAGTGGCACACATTTGAATCCTCATCATTTTGATTAAAGACTTGGTTTTGTTAGGATGTCATGTACAGTATATCAAAGGAGATCAGTAACCAGTCTGAAAGTCAGATGACAAAGAAAACAATCAGCACATGCACAGTTAAGCAGAGTTTCATGAAAAGAAGGCTTAACATAATGAGTCATAATTTGGAAAAGCATCTGTAAGTGGTCCCAGTACTCCAAGCTCATAGTGGACAGTTTAGGATTTTACAAAGGGTCACTAAGTACAGACAATCACAAGAGGTGTGTTGTCATGGGCTCCATGCTACTCTGAGTACAAATCGGTTATCTCAGATCATCAAATTGTACAACATGCAGATTTAGGACAGGCAAAGCACAATATATTTCAAAACATTTGGTAATAATCTTTTCTAAGTTTTGGAGATTTGTCCAGCTGTTCAGTAAACTAACGTAGAATAGAAAACCACCTTTCCTTTAATCAATAGATAATGAAGAGCATTTGTCTCTTACTTGTAAGACTATCTGAAATATTAACTCTGTCTTTGTTTAGTAAAAATATTATTTTTTGCCTACCACATTAAAAAAACCTGCTGGTCAGCCTTCCTGACTGATTTCTGGTTTAAATATCTTAACCTATTATGTTTCCTATTTGTGTTTATTAGTGTATATATAAGTGCATCTGTGTCTGTGTGTCAAGATCATTATTAATCATTGTAATGGCAGGGAAAAAAAAGAAAACTTCTAAGCCCACTGGAAGAGCAATAGTGTTCCAGTAAGTTCAAGGTCTGCCAGGATTAAGGTTTGGCTGATCTGAGCCACCTGTTCTTCAAGTGAATACAAAAAGATGTGAGTGTAGTTCCTGAAGAAGAGATCATGGATTAGCTGGTCTCAGGAAAAGACAAATCCAGATATTTGCCGAGCAGAAATGCTCAGTGTTAGCTGCCAATCCTACCGAAACAAAGTTTAGGGTCTGCTGTTTGTAACATTTCCTTTGATGGTTACCTCTCTACATGTCTTTATGTGATATTTAAAAGGTAACAATTATTTATGTAAGATCTTTATATACATATACATTTTTCTTTCTCAAGGTATACAGGATAATTGGTTAGAAATCTTTCAGCTAACTTTATAACTTTATTATTAAATGAACTAAATTGTTTTTAAAACAGAAATCAGTTTTTTTAATGATTCACCAGTCCTTTTGTTTTATATCACTTCAGGATTTCACAAGTGAGTAATTCATAATCACTTGAGCTGTCCACGGAAGGATCAGGCTTCCATCCAGTGTACATATGGCACTTCTGCCTTCAGGCTTAGGGTTTTAAAGCCTGTAAAGAAATGCAGTCAGGCATAACGTGGACTACCTGTGACCGAGAAACACGTGCTCATTAAAGAACACCTCTGCAGGAGAGGAACAGCACAGAGGCTGGGAAAGCTGCAGCAGGCTGGATTTCTGTGGATCACTGTGTTAAATGCATTTGGAAGGCAAAAGAGCACAAGTAGAAAGACATTACAGGAACACTCCTACTAACTGGAAAATGTTGACCCTGAACATGTGATCAATGTATTTCCCAGGTTTCCTTTTAAAATCATCTGTGTTCTTTTAATGCACTTAAAGGCATCCTGTGTTGTATCTTCTGCACTGACGCCACCAGAAAATTTTCCATGGTATGCTAGCATTTGGGCATGATCTTCAGCAGGAAGCTCTCCTTTGGTCTTCTAAGCCATGTGCTATTTATTACAGAACTAGGATAGGAGCTGATATTTTCCCAAGCAATTATGTGAATGGGGACCACAAGCCCTTTTGACTTTCAGTAAAACTCACCTGAAACATTTAAATATTTCGAAAATTTCAACAACTGATTTTTGAACAAGCTTTTAAAAGAGCATGAACAGAATTCTGTACTTAATCTTTATGAAATAAATCTCTTATTTATTTTTGATACTCAATCCCTCTGTACTTTCGACCAGGCTATAAGCAAAGATAACTTTTACTTACCAATTTGAGTCCACAAGGATTTGTAAACATTAATTAACTAACAGAGGAATAGTTTCACTGTGATTTCCTTATAAGGACTTACTGAACGTCATCACAGTCATAAGCAAAGGTGGATTGCTATACTGGTGAGACCATCATATCATAAGTGATTTTGACTTGTCTTGTACATTTCACTGCCCTAAAAAACACTCAAGTATCTTATCAGACCAGAATCTACTGATTAATAGGATGGCTGTAGTAACTTATTTTTCTGTTAGTGCTTGCTTAATTCTCCGTCTTCAGTCACTGGATTAAACTCGGGAAAAAGACAAATTGCTCTTATTCAGCATAGTTTTCTTTACTGCACATTGCAAAAGAATTAAGGTGATCTTTATTTCAATGGACAGCATCAAAAATTATAATACAGTTTAGGCTCTTATTCACTGTACATTCATTAGAACTTTCCCCTTCCTCCTCAAGTTTTCGTTCCTTCATAGTGACCACAATCAGATTTCTGGTATATCCCTCCAATATACATCCTCCCCCAAGTTTGTTTTTTTCAGGACTTTCCTTTCCCAGGCCATTTGACAGGTTTTGTAGAGAATATATTTTTATATGTAGGATATTTTTAAATATCACTGAAATCTATTAAAGTGATTTTGCTGTATTAAATCACAGGTTTACAGGAACAACACTTATTTAGGATAATCTGCAGATGCAACATCAAACTTCTGTTCAGTTTCAGTGATGTACAAGAAACATGTGCTCATATTCTTTAGCTATCTTATAAGCCACTTTCTTTATATCCATGGAGAACAAGCAGTACCATGGCCGTACACGTAACATCAAAAGCTCTCCCTCAAGAAGCAGTACAGAGTAGTTCCATTTAAAGAATGAGGGGATGAATCAAGCCTCTCATTATTTCTGGGAGATTTGTCACACCTATTTCCATGAAAAGAACACCAGAACACGAAAATGAGCCTACTGAGTCACACCAAGAGTCTCTCCTGCCCTGTATCCCACCTTCTACACAAATGGGTGCCTAGGGAAGAGTAGCAATAAAACGAACTCCAGAACACAACACGGTCTCGCTGCTACCGATGTACTGCATCCGAAGGCAAATCTTTGCTTAGTTCCTTTTTCACTGAGCACTGCCATTTACATTTAATCTTGTATTTTCTTCCAGTTTCTACAGTTTCACAGCTTTTCACTTTAGCAAACTGTAAATTGCTTTAGGAAATTAAGTTCTTAGAACAACAAAAGTGCATCCTTATCATCAGCAAAGCAGACTGACACTGGCAGAAACCAAGAACTTTGTAAACACAAAATGAACTCCATAGCATTGTGAGATAATGTGCATCTACAAAATGCAGTTTTTCAATTTTCTCTCTTTTGTCTCACTTAGAGAAACATTCACTTACAGAACATTTTAGTAGCAAGTTTATGGAAGCCCTGTTACAACAAGAGGCTTTCAAAGGTACGTGCTAGTTCTCGTACCTGGTGCTCAGCCAGCAGATGGGGCTATTAAAGTCACAGGAATGAAAGAGAGAAACAGCGTAATTTGCAAAATTAATGAAAGTCTCTGAGTACTAAAGGTCAGAATAAAGTATACTTTACAGTTTAGAAGAGATCTGAACGCTCTTCAATGATACAGTAATTTACTGTATTTTTTTCCAAATGTACACGTGCTGGAGAGTGAACCAATATTAATTTCTTTTGTATGGGTGGAGTTTTATTATGTGTGATGAGGCCCACTTATACCAATGTGACACTTTTCAAGTAAGATCTGAAAAAAAAAACCAAAATGTGTCATAAATGCACACCAAGTACTAAATCAGCATAATTTCAGTGTTTAGAATTGCCATGGGAATAGCTGAGTTCCCATCAAGTTAAGTCTTGCAGAGGTAGCAGTCATGCTTCTCTTTTCCTAATGGTGCTACCATCACTCCCTTCCCTGTTGACTATTGTTCAGGTATAATTATAATGTGCCTGCAGAAATCCCATTAAATGTCTCGCTTTTGTTTGTAAATTATATGTATCGTAAGGTTTATGAACTGATCTGCGTGTTAAAAATTCACAGAGGAATTCCAAGTGAAGAGCCTTAGAGTATTATTTTTCAGTAACTGAAAATAGCATGTCAGTATTTTAAAATGGAGATTTGGGCCCTTTTCTCCAGCTCAACAGAACGTGCCTTTCAAATATTACAAAGGACAACTGGGCATTGCCTAAAGGCTGCCTGTTTGCAAGCAGCACAGCCAGTGAGCAATTTATTTATTAAGGGCACAGCAAACATGTCATTCAGCTGTACACTTTGCCCAAATCTAAACCCAAAGATGCTGCTGAGGCTCTTAAATTCTTGAATTGCTCCTCATCCTATCAAAATATATTGCTAGAGTACACTTTTTAATCAAAATTGATCTGAAAAGTGATACAAGCAGAAAGAAGTTTCTTGTTTAAAAATAAAATTTCATCTGCTCAGAGATCTGAGCTCACATAGGATGCTGAAGAAAAGCATTAAAAAGAAAGCAGCCAAGAAGCAATGAAGGGATGTATTTCATAAAGTATGAGGTCACCCTGCTGTCTCAGCAATCTTGTCTGTCTCTTTTTATCACTGTACTTAGGTATTACTTTTCCACATATTTTATGTCTGGAAGGTTAGGATTAATACTTGCTGAAGGGTGTAGAGTCCACCAAACATTCAGACTGCCCAGCAGCACAGTAGTCTGCAGCTGAGATTTGTACTTTTATAAAATTTAAGCTATCAAAACTGTTACCTGGTTTCTTAAAGGGCAAAGAATACACGCGAGAATTTTAAACCCTGCATCTACTGTCTCTCCCTCACGTGAGTTTCGAAACAGTTGGCTTTCATACATCAAGTAGATTTTGCATATTGAGATAGAGAATTACAGTCAATAAATCTGGAATTAGTACATTATTAGAAGTAAGACCAAACCCTGGCTTTTCTGCAGTGCTCTAAATTTTACCTCACTCTAGAGCTGAGAAACATGGAAATGCTAGTACTGGTACATCAAAGCATTGGAAAAATTTAATCAACGGCACCTTCAAGCTATTATGCATATCAAGTGGCAAGATAAAATCATGAATAACAAAGTTCTGCAAAGTGGTTGCACAAACAGTGCTGAAGCAATCTTATAAAAGCGTATTTCTGCTGGACTGGACATGTCCTTTGCATGGAGGACACCAAGCTCCCAAAGGAAAGAACGTGTAGTAAACTTTTAATGTGTGAAAGATCAAGAGACCGACTGAGGCAGAGTAAAAAGATGCCCTGGAAAAAAAGAAAAATTAATCTCACCCACTGTGACACAGGCAGCAACACATGTGGCAAACAAAACGTGTTGGCGAGACCCATTAACATCTGCTGCAGAAAGCTTGGAAGAAAGACGTGCAAGCCAAGAGGAGAATAGGGTAACTGGCAAGCAGAGAGAGTGTGAGAGTGGGAGCACGTGCAGAGAAACTGCAGAAACAGCCAGGAAAAACGATCCCAACGTACGGAAGTTGATGTCACACAAACTCGTGCTTCTTTCGTCTTCAGAACAACAGGCACCAACCGACGATGACAAATTCACATTTGGACCTTAATGCCAACCCTTAATCTGTGGTGCAGCAGATAATGTTATTCTTGGAGCTAGACAGAGTCTTGCCTAAACAGCAGTAACCTAAAAGAGTGTGTTCACTTCAGCTCCATTAAAAAATGTGGGTGGGGTGAAATACATGGGAAAGAAGCAATCATGAAAGCGATCCATAAGGAAGTTCATTTCATGCTTCTGAAAGGGTTTGGCAATAAGCACTTGGGGATTTTTTGATTAGGGAAAGGTCCTTGTATTAAAAAAAAGAGACAGACCGTTCATTACAGTAGATTTGAGAGAGAAAGGGTTCCAAGGCATCCATTTTTATAAAAGAAATCATCTAAATTTTGTATTTCCTCCTTTTCCCCTGGCAATGTCTGCTCCAATTCTTTGTTACTGAGTTTAGGAGACTCTTACTTTCACAGGAGACATGAAAGAAGGACACTAAGTTCACATCACATCTGTGAACGTGTTGCCATGTCAACAGGCAGTACTTTGTGGCTTAATTATTGATTGACTCATGTTCCTTTAGGACATAACACAAGCAATAACAGCACACTGAGCAGCTTTTCTAACTTAGATACCTCTTTATGCCATATAAGAGGTGTGGCACTTCCAACCTAGGCATGGGTAAGGTCTATATTGGAGCTTTAGCATAAAAGACCCTACCACAGCCACCCTGCATAAAGAATATGGTGGTCTCAAACATATATAATTATATTAACCACATCAATAAAGAACTGGGATTTGAGCCTTTGTCTGTTAGATAAAAATCCTGAGCATGCACAACTCCAGCTAAAGAAGAGCTTTTTTAGGTAATGCATGGATTAGTTCCTACAATCACTCAGTCATTCAACAAATCAGATACAGCAACCAGAACAAGTTATTTACAGGCATAAACTGTGAAGTAAGAGAAGGTAAAAATTACAGGGTGTTATGTAATCCGTGGCAGTTATTCATGCACACATTGTTTTCCTGTGGTGGGTACAAGGCTGATTAGCCCACTTTCATTGACCATCAAACTACCTAAAGTCACCTTATGTTTACCAAGATGTAAAAGCACATACCCTAATCATTAACCACGAAGTATCAAATACTACAAACTAGCACCCTAACTTGCCTCACAGGAATTGGTTCCTACAGCTACGTTCCAGTTAAGTGTCTATATGCACAAAGCAAGGGACTATAAACAGGCAGAGAGCAGCACTCCCTCAGTAAAGCTGGAGGGAGATAAGCAGAATGGGAAGAGAGACGAGGTATTTTTAAGATGAAGTATCTCAATCTGTTCCATTTCACAGCTGGGTAAATCAGTATTATCTACGCTGGAGTCTTGTGAAGTCTCCCTTGCAAGAGTAAATTCAGATCTTGTATTGGAAGTGTAAGTCAGGCAGGATTCCCAGGAACTCAAAAACAAAGCAGAAGGGTAGGGTCTTGGTTTTTTGAAAGAGCGTATTCGAACTAGGGAAAAGACATGTAGAAATGCAAGACGCATTTCTAATCTAAAAAGAGAATTTTTTTTTTTATAGTATAGGCAGCTCCTTTGAAAATTTCATCTGCCACTTACAATTTTAAGCTTAGTATCCTGGGAAGTGGATGCACAGAAAGAGGTGGGCAGCATCCTGGAATATCCTTTTGATGTGTGTGGTCATGTTCACATCTTGCTAAGCTTAGTATTTCAAACCCAAGTTGTAGACACAGTGGTGCTCATACTCAATTTGTCACTGCTGTACCATCATATATATGCTGTGGGCCAAAATAAGTGCTCCTTTCTGCTTAGTTCTTTTTCTGTAACATATAGAAACAATTAAGATACAGCTTGTATTTAAAAAGTTATATTTGAACTAAGCAAATTTTAATTAGGAATGTTGCACCATTTTTAAGGGTTTATTTCAACATCATGGAGAGAGAACTCTTATGTTCTTCAAAATAATTTCTATATAAAATTGTATTTCTTACAGATGCATAAGTTATGCTAAAAGATAAGCTTTTACAATAAACTTTAGATTTCTTTTCTAATTAGACTATATTTATTTGGAGATGCATTTCACATTTGTTGACCTGGCAATATTTGCTTTTCAGCACTTCACTGTTTTTTGCAATTTGCTGTTGTTTCCTGTGAAGTATCCAATCAGAAATCCCATCTCATGACTAAGAAAACACATTCACTCATCAGATCTACTGATTTTCCTCTGTGGCTTGGATCAAGTCTGTCCAGGCCTCAGAACCTCCTGTGTGTAATCAGGAAAACAACACTTGCCTTCTGCTTTTGTTCCACAGTGTCTAGAAGGGTGCTGGGACAGTCTCAAAAAATACAGTGCTCAGCATACTGGGATTACAAACTGTGTTATAGTTTCTTAGTGCAATAAATGAATAATAATGAGCCTGGTGTAGTTTCAGAAGAATACATCCATCTAAGCCATTTATGTAAATAAGTTAACTCGATACACAGAAGTGCTGCAGCCTTACCAATTCTACTTCCCCCCCTCTGTAAAAATGACACTTCCACCTCCTCATCACTCTTGCTTAGAGCTACTTTTCAATTTAATGAGCAAACTTTTCTCTTGCCCCTTCACTCCCCTCTCTTTAAGCATTAATCTCTTGGGTAAAACATTGTCAAATGACTCCTAAAAATCTAAAAATATAATGTCCATGCTACACCCTATCTTGGCAGTGTTATCTTCAAAGAGTTCCAGAAGGCTAGTGAAGCATGACTTTTTTTTTTTCCTAAACCATGTGTATACAACTAAAGAGGCTGAAGGATGCTTTTACAAGATACTCCTTCCCCTAATCTGTTAAAATTCTTTCAAATGTCTTTCCTACAGATGAAATTAGCCTAACCGGTCTAATTCCACATGGTAAGATCTTTATTAAAGAAAGCTCAAAGTGAAAGAAAATAATGATAGAGAAGAGCATATAATTTGTGAAGGCTTGACATACACTGCTTGGGGAGCTGTAATAGTCAGAAAAGCCCTCATTTGCCTCAGAAAGTGCTACCTGAGTTATCATGCCATGATGACTCAAACTTTCTTTGGTCTTTTTAAACACTAGAGTTACAATGACTCCTGGCCACCTTTAAAGCAGCCCTCTGAGTGCCTGGGCAGAGAGGAGCCCACAAGGAGTCTCAGTTGTTTTACATAACCTGAAGAAGGCAATATTCCAGAGTAGTCTTTTTTGCTCCATTTGTTACAGAGACAGCCATCAGAAAGGAAAAGGGCCATGGACCTGTTCCCCACAGAACTAACCAGTACAGTCAGCAGCTTAAATGCAAAATGCCTTCTGCTTCCTCTGGATTAATACACCATTGACATTGCCCAAATCAAATTAACATCCTTGAAAAGCATATATTCAAACACCTTAATGAAAAGTACCATTCATTCATACTTCCTTGCTATGTCACCTTTTTTTCTGCATTTTATACGGTCCACTGTATGATGCAGCATTTCATCTGCCAGCCACTGAATGACAAACTAAGAATTTTTGCTCCTGCAATTCCAATTTCACCACTGCCACTCACATTAATGGCCCCACAAAGAGAAGAATCTCTCAGCTGGCTCAAGACAGAGACTCTGTAGCTGGCATGGCCTTCCTAATGAATGATAGCACAGCCTGACATGTTCATTCCTTAACAGAGGTACAAGAGGAAACAAGATGAACCAGAAGCGAAACAGAACCACATCGTTTTCAGCAGTTTGATTAGATTGCTTATTTCTTTACAGCTGGACATGTATCCTGCTTATCTACTCACTGTGCTGAGCCAAAATGCCAAAAGCATAAAACATAGCTGGATGAGGTCACCGTGGCATTAGTCAATTTTTTTTACTAAAGAAAAAGATTGACTAATGCTGTTCATTCTATTGAATTTATATACTGACACAAG
Organism: Oriolus oriolus; assembly: GCA_013400235.1. NCBI lineage: Eukaryota > Metazoa > Chordata > Aves > Passeriformes > Corvidae > Oriolus > Oriolus oriolus. Next base: position 365,527 of record VXBT01001421.1, read on the forward strand.
ATAAAAATCCAACCTCAACCAAAGATTCATGCAGGGAGACTCTTCAGTGGCTCAACAAAAATGTGCAGCTGGCACAGATCACATGATTTTTGCCCTAGTGGTTAGAACTGTGATTACTCTTAAATGCATTTTCCAAAATCTCTAGAATGCAAGTAAGTTACAAGCTTTACTTGTCAAATGCTATAGTTTATAATAAAGTTACAATACAGTAATTATGACATGACAAGGCTAACTGATTCCCAACAGAACCACCCCTATACCTTCTATTCTTCTGATAAGTACAACTCTTCTTTTTTCTGAAGCAGTTCTAAACAAATTATGGATAAATGTTGCTTCTCCCACATGTAGTATGCAATAGCATCTGAATGAATACGATTGAGTGAAATCATCACAGCTGGAGAACAGGAAATAACCTGAGGGTGAAGAGAGTCAGAAAATAATCTGTTCCGGGGTCCAGAAGGTCTCCTTGGCTGCTGGGGTCTGCAGTGGCAGTGTATGAATGAATTAAACACAAGAGTGAGAATAAAAGGCAATGCTCTTGAAGTCGAGCAATACAAGCTAATGAAACCTCTGGCCTTAGGTTTTATATATCTATGTGTTTTTACTTCAAAGTTGAATTTAATCATACTTAAGGTTCAAAGACCCTGAAAAATAAAGAATACTTTATCCAGGATTGTATTTAGTATTGTGTAATTTGAATCTGTACATGGCTGAAAAAAGTTCCAAGTGATTATTGACGAAACTTTCTGGGAGTATAGTTCCTCACATTTCTTCCTCAACCAAATATAAAAATGAAATGTGAAGTTTGGTTATTTATTTGATATTGAGTGTTATATTAAGCACTCCACTAGGCCCAGCTGTTCTCCCAAACACTTTTAAATGGGCTTTCTTTGGCTTATCAATTTACTGATTTAGCAGTCAATTGTTTTACTTCTGCATGTCTGTAGGTGTATGACCATGTTATATCAACAGCTTTAACTGTTGCCTGTGGATATTTTCTTGGACAAAATGGATGACTCAGTGCCTCTTCTCACATGAATTCGAGGTGTGGTCACTTACTTCACTGTGTTTCTGTCTGGAATAGCAACCTCGCATGGCATGCAGCATGAAGGAGCAACTTGTATAATGCTTTTGCTCTTTCTGACCATTCTTTCACATTCCAAATATTCATGGTGTCCTATGCCAGCTACTTCTGACTGAGAATGTCAGTTAGGAAGTGACAATTTTTCAGGAATACAATTTACTCACAGTTTTACTTAGGAAAAAATTCCCCCTTCAGCACTGTTCTTCCTGCTTGGTAATCTAGACTGAACTCGGCACACCAGAAGTGTTTGGCTTCTTTTCCTGCTGCCCTAAAAAAGGTATGGAGATGTCACCCTCCTCACAATGAATGACAAATTGGAATTATCCCAGTAGGATGACCCAATATACAGATCCTGGTACTATGATCCAGTATACTGAACCAAATACCTTAAGGTGATCAATAATAAAAAAGGCCTGGGTTTTGTTTGCTTGCCTGATTTCATTTTTTTTTTCCTTCTTTTCCAGAAATCCATTCTGAACAGTCAACAGTGAGCTACAGGAAAATGAAAGCCAATTTAATACAATTTTTCTGGAAACCTTTAACAGTTTCCAGAACTGGTCTGGAACTCTGAGCGTCCTCTCCCAATCACCACAGGCTAATGAAGCTTGTGGAAGTAGACTCATTGCCTTGCCTTCACTCTGTCTCTTTTTATTGATCAGGCTCCTTTGAAAAGTAGAAAGAACACACCTGGAGATTACAACTTGGCTACACCTCAGGCAGAGCACTCTAGTGAGGGGATTGTGGTTGCTAGCACACACCGCTCCGTTTTAATACATGCATGTTTCAAAATAAACAGAAATGCTCATAACATATTTGCATTCCCAAATATTCACATTGATTCCGGCCTACCAGCACCAGCATTCAACAAAACACTGAGGGAAAAAAAATGCAAGTAAGCATCTCAAACATCCCATTTTGATTTACTTTCTTGTGGACTAAAATCCATAGGTGGTCCCAGTGCTGAATTGAGACTCTCTGTTGTAGAGGCTAGCTCATAACTCCAGGGTTTAACATAACACTGCACCATGAAGGAAACTCTAGTTCACATTCCAGCTCTTTCACTAAATAGCATGGAAACTGTATACACTCATTCCAGGTACAAAATTAATCTCTTCCTAGTGCTCACTGGCCTATTAGCTTGGCAGCCTTTCAGCACTATGCTTTCAGAGCATCGACACCTTTCAAAGAAGAAAGTAATGTGTCTTTAAATTCCTGTTTATAGAATTGAAGATTCTTTGATTCTGTTTCAAAATCATGATGATCAAGACATAAAACAGGAGAGCTGTGTGCAAAATGAGCTGTCTGTAAGATCTCTATTATTCACTTGCAATTTAAACCCGAATCTGAAAAGATCCATTTACTTGAAGCAGCTTAGTGAACTTCAATATTTTGGTAAGCATATGCTACACATTTACAAAAGATTCATTTAAGAGACTTTTTCTGTTTGTATGTCCCAGAACTTTAATTGCAAGACCAAATAATGAGTAGCAGTAATAAGTTCACATGTAGCATTAAATCAATACGATTTTTATCCCCCAAAGCTGTTTCCTTTCTGAATAACAACACATGGCATTAAATAATTTCAGTACAGACATCATAGTTATCAAAAACCTCATATTATGTCCTCAGATGGCCTGCTGTAATATGCTTCATTTACTTAATTATTCAAACGTTTTTGTCTGATTAATAAGTTCTTATTTATATAAACAGTTTCTTATGTGATTAACTGTGGAGAGTTGGTTGACATTAGTCACTGTTTCCACTAAGACTCAATGAGATTGCAAAGCGCATCAAGTGATTAAAGGGTTCAAATTCTACACATCATATGAGCATCTAATTGTATTTGCTTGTTGCTATATGAAATCATATGCAGTGGTAATAATAGAACCATAAAGCTGTAACCACACCTATTCAAACTGATCTTCCAGAACTGTGTAACAACCTTTTAGCCTAGGTAAAAAGATACTAGTTATTTTGGCAAAAAAAGGCTCTAAGGTATTTTTTCCCTGTGTTTTGTGAACATAATATGCACAAATACAGTTTTGTATGTCACACAATGAATACACAATAGTCTCATTCCTATACAGAGTGATTCGTGGGATCCATACCTTTGAGTCACTATTTTTAAATGAGCGTATCTTCTTGGGGAGATAAACAGAATTCAGAAAACTACTCTATTTTCTGTTTCTGACACTGGTGGTTTTTCTTGGCTGTGGAAGCTTTTAGAAAAACAAAAGGAAAAGGTTAATTTTCTTGCCACTTGCCCAAGTTTTACACTGATGTAGCTTCCCACACTGATGTGGGGTCACTTCCCCTTTCCACCTTGTTAGAAGTCCAATTCAGACTTTCCATCGAACTCTTGCTATGCTGGCTGACAGCAAAGGCCACCTCTTGACTTCTCGGAGCAGTCAAGGACTGTGCTCCTCACCGTATCCGAGCAGCGACCTCCTCCCAGCCCGGAGCGCTGCCTCCGTGTGCGGGGTGGCTCCCAGAGCCTGGCGGGGCACCCCGGGCCCGGGCCCTGCCCCTCAGCCCCGGCCCCTCATGGGGCACCGAGGGACGGGGCGGACCCGGGGCCCTGCAAAGCGCGCTCAGGTGCGGCGGGGCGGAGCGGGGTCACAGCCGGCAGGTGACAGCCCACCTGTGGCAGCCTAGGTGTGGCAGCCCACCTGTGGCAGCCCAGCTGTCACCGGCCCCCGGCCCGGGGCTGCGAGCGTTAAATAGCGAGGGGGCACAGCCGCCGGTTCGGGTCGCCTCAGGACTGGCCCCGGCGTTGGGTGCTTTGTGGTCCCGTCGGACATGGAACCTGTGAGTACCCTCCCGGCGGGCGGCTTCGGTACCTCGGGGTGATGTGGTGTCGGGATGGCGGGA
>VXBT01001421.1:369524-469087 GCA_013400235.1 Oriolus oriolus
TCCCCGCCGGCCGCACGTGGCAGCGCCGCGACGCCGAGGAGGCTTCGTGAGGCGGCGGGGACGGAGCGGCCCCGGCCCCGGCTCCGGGAGCGCGAAGGGCCGCGGGGAGCGGCACCTCACGGGGAGCTGCCCCTGCCCGACCCCCAGGAAGGGTGGGACAGCTTTTGGCCTTAACTTTTTGACTTAGTTTTGTGTGTATGTGTTTTTTCTTTTTGTCGTAATTGCCAGAGGGCACAGGTGTTTTTTCCCCTTTCTATTAGCAAGCTCGGGCGTTGCGCGCTTAGGTGATGGTTAATTGCTACCTTGTAAAGCCTTTGATAACAGTCAGGGAAGTGTTTTTGTGGTCATAAGAACCTATTGAAATCTACATGTATGTTTGCAAGATCACCGGGAAATTGACAGCAGTATCACAGTATCATCCGGAGCCTCCTGGAAGAGCCGCTGGTTTCATTTCACTCATTCTGCTATTTAGGGTACATGCTCAGGTTTGGCTTTGATGCTTGAATTTCCAATGAGTTACACAAACAGTGTGTTTTTGTGTTACGAGTTAAGGTTTTAAGGTCGATTTCCTCCTTCGTTCAAACATACCATCTTGTGTTTTGGTAGTGCCTTTCGTTTTTCAACTACCAAGAGGTTGGAACACGGTTGAGCTCTTGAGAGCAAGCTTTCTGATAATGTTTATTGCATATAGGTGAATGTGACTTTTTCTCATTTATAAAGATCTCTACAAACCAAAAAGGCAGCTCTAACAGATGTGCAAAAATTCTTTAATCCCTTTTTTCCTTTATATCCTAATACATTTGCTCTTAGAATGTTCTCTGTGATTCTTCTTGTGGCCAAATTTAGAGTAACGTGTGTTACCTTCAAAAAATTGAGCTGCTTATCTGTGAAATAGATTGTCTTAATTATACCATTTCATTTGATATGTGCTTCAGCTGGATACTTCTTCAGTTGCTGGATGTTTGCCTTGAAGGACAGTTTTGAGATAGTGAGTGGTTTTTTAAGCTTTCAGGGATGCTGGATGCTTCTATTAAAACAAAAAAGGAAAAAAAACCACTCCTCCGACTCCTGTATGGTGTCATGTGAATAAAGGAGTGGATAAAAGATAATACAAACACTGTTTGTGTGTATAATGTCTGTCCTCATTCTAGTTTTTTTCATCCTGTATTATTTTTAAACCATTGTAATTAGATAAAGAGTGCTGGTATTAATTCCAGCTGGGATAGCAAAAAAAAAAAAAAAATACAAACATGTGCAGGATTTAATGAGTTTAGGTAGCATAGCAGTCCAACAGCCATATGTGCAAACTTACAGCTAGGTGAGAACCTATGAGAGGTAAATCACAAAACTCCATTGTTCAAAGAGAGGATGCCAAAGATAGCTTTGTGAGCCTTCAGTGAAGGGAATTCTTAGGTGGGAAAGAAGACTGGATGTAAGTTTTGAGCATTTTGTGAATGCCACAGACCATTCCAAGTACATGACCATCTTGCTAATGTTTTAGAAAAGTAAGAAAGTTTTGCCTGAGGAAAGGCAAAATAAAAAGGCTGCAAAACCATGTTCTCAAGTTAGAAATGGTGTTTGCCTGGACAGTCTCGAGTCTGTTACCTTCCACATTATGGAACTCATTTAATTTTTTTCACATTATGTGCCTTTCCAGGCACATGGTTCACTCATCTCACATAAAAGGATAATGCTGACTTACTTTGGATCTTTGGGTTGTCTTTTGCCGTCTGTGATGGGATAATCAAGTAATCTTTATGTAAGACATAAAACTGAATTGTGGTGCACACACACATGAAAGTCCTTCAGCCTTTCTTAATGGGAAGTTTCAACTTTGCAACCTGTTTTGTGGGGGGTTTTTTCAATATGCATTTTAATGTTACTTTTCACTTAAGCAAAAACCTGCAGTAAAATTCATAGAACTGTGTTCGTTGGCGGTGTGACAGGATTCAAAGGGCAGAGCCTGTTGAAGGAACATCATACATTGGATTTTCGTCTCACTGGGCTTATTGGTAACAAAAACCAGACTATTAAAAGGATAACTGGGGAGAGAGCAGACTTCTGTTTTGTAGATGGATTTTGTAGCTGTTTGCTGTCAACTTGTTTGAGAAATCTCAGTTCCTGAGCTCTTTACCCTTTTTCATTGGCCCCCATCTGTTCTCGTCCTTCCTATCTCACTTCAAATCTGTCACCTAAGTATGTTTCTTGTCCTGTTATCCCCGAGGAGGGGGGAACTTGCAGGAGGAATTTTTTCTTCTTCTATGCCATCTGAATGTTTTGAATATGTTGTGAAAAGGCATTCATTCTCCTCTCTGTTCTGGTACCTGTTCTTACACTGGCTTCTTCCTTCAGCTAATGGAAGTATTTTGATTAAAATTTATGTTTAGTCCTTGCATACCCTGCAGTCCAGAGCTTCTGCAGTGTCTACTCCTTTATAAATGTTTATGACTTAACCCTTACTGTACCACTGTGATAAGGAAGCCTTCATTTTCCATACAGAGAAGAGAGGGAGGAAGCTGCGCTGATGATTCAGAGGTGTGAAGCACTGAGAGGAGCTGTGCATGAAACCCCTGGTGTCTTACAAACAAGTTTCTCTAAGATCACAGAGGGAATTGGGCCAGGGGCTTGGATGTGTGTGTTCAGCTTACATCTAACAAATACTTTTTGTGCAAAGCCCTCAATTACATTTGCATTTCTTTCATTCTAGTCCAGAAAAGTGTCTTGTCACTCAGAATATTGAGTCTCGCAGTTGGTCTTTTATTCATCTTAGTATGCACAGAATTTTTTAATATATACTTCTGTGCCCATTTTTTAAGTACAAGCATATTTGTAAATATCTGTATCACTGTTTTGGTATAGACTATTTAGTAGTTGATGATGTAGTTCAGGTTTTTTTTTCTGTCCCATATTGCTTCATACTTCCAAAGTCAGTTCTTACACCATGACTGGAAACAAATGCTGCTTCCTAGTGAAAAGTAATGTATGATACATGAAGTGTCAGGCAATTTATCAGGAGTAAGGAGGAGATGGCCCTAAGGCAAACAGTTTGCTCTTTAGAATATAATGGTTACTTAACCCTTTAAGTCTTTGAGCACATGTATGAAGAACAAACTGGAGGAAAAAAAATCCTTCTCCAGAAGAAAATAGTAATTCTGCCTTGAAATGTTTGTAAATGAGAACAAGCCCTCAGCCCATCACTGCCGGTGTTTATGCAGAATTCATTTAAATTATAAAAACTGAATCTGAATTTTTCTTGTGAAATTTGGATAGTTACTTCAAGTGTTTTTAACATTATTAGTGGCATGTTCCCTGAATGAAAAATAGTTGCAGGCATGTTAATGTCTTTCTGCCCAAGTCCAACCCTGATTATTGTATGTTTGTTTTCAACAAGAGCTGCAATAACTGTATTACTTTGTGTGATTTCTTCCGCATATGGAAACCTAGAGTGTGTTCTTTAAACTGTTTAAAGAAATACTGATGCTCAACTTGAATCCTAACCTACAGGAAAGCAAACTGGAAGTAGTTTTAGGATGTGCAATATTCATAAGTACATTTGTTGATAGTGCAAGCCTTGTGTTATTTTTTACTGATTTACTTTTTTTATGAAAAGCCACATACAAACTAGAAATTTGAATACGTTTTGCACAGCAGAAACAAATGAAATTGCCTAGATATCTGCTTTCAAATCCACAAAATAAACCTGGTGAAGAATATGGGCCAGTCTTACTATAAGAGCTGTGACTATTTGCTTGCTGTTTATAGCCAGACATGCTTTTATCTGCAATAGTGTACAAAGAATCTTTGATACAATTCACATCTGCTATTGTTACTGTTATTTTTAAATAGAATTGACTTTGCCTTTTTATGTGAAGTGGCCTGCATTAATATTTGCTGATGGCTTTTTAGCTGCTGTTTACCTACTGGTAGGTCAGTATGTGCTTCTAGGAATCAGTATGTTTATTTTGTTGCATTTTTCTTTGGTATGATATTTACAGAGGAAGAATATTTTTAACAGTGTTATTCTTTGCACGGCTTCTGTTTTTATTTTAGAGTAGCTGGTTTAGACCCGGACTGAACAAAGTACTTAAGCACATGTGCAACTTTAAGCCCAGGGACTATTCACAAACTTAGCAGTTGCATGCAAATTTCTGTCCCTCGGGCCAGATCAGACCCAGAGAAAGAGTTGTCGAGTTTGCTGTACAGCTTTTGGATTAGAAATCCTGTTGATTTAAGGCCTGAATAGTCTGTTTGGCTGAAGGGCAGTTAATGGGCATTCTGATTCCAGGAGGGTAAAGCAGTGTCCTTGGTCTGAAGACATGAACATAAAACTGTTTAGAAATTTTTACTGTGTCCTTTTAGATAACCATGTGGGACCACAGCATGGTATGAAAGAAAGAATGTTGTCTGACGCTAACTCTTAATTCTAATTCCTGCCTTTAAGGAAATAAAATGACTGATTTGCTAATTGTCACTGATAGCCTTCTGTCTGTGCTTTAGTTAGTCAAAATTTCTGGAAGAAGAGTGTGTTGTATTTTTTTTTCTTTCCTTCTACAGGAAAAAAAAAGCAATTACTTAAAAAAGGTTCAGCACAGGGCCCTCAGTTACTCCTGAAGGGGTTAATACAGCAAAGCTCTTGGAGACATCTGGCAGAAGCTGTGGGTGTTGGGTGTGGCAGATCCCAGAGCCGTACCAGTCTCTACAAGGGAGCTGTCATCCTCCTTGATTTATCCTTCCCTAATGTCACGGGGTATGGATGTTGAAACTGTGGCTAGAATGTGAAATACGAAAAACATGAAGATTATGATTTAGTGTGTGGGGAGGCTCATTGTTGGCCTCTGTTCACAAGTTGTAAGCATCAGAGGTAGCTTGACACAGGTTACAAAATCTGGTATGTAGCACAAAAAAAAAGGCAAGAATATTTTGGCGTTTGGAACTCGTACATGTGTTAGTGTGCAAAAATGAGTGACGGCAACAATTAAATCAAAGACTGCACTGATGATATATTACATTGGAAGCACATTCAAGGTGCTTGTAAATAACAGTTAAATAAATGTACTTTCTGGTCCTTCATTTGCAAATAAATATGACAGATACAGTAGATGAAAAAATAGGGAATTAACTGTCTTCAGTAAAGACAGTTTTGATAATAACTGATAAATTAACAGAGCTGAAATACAATTATACTGTGTTCATGGTTTGACATTTTTTTGAATCTGACATCAATAAGAAGCTAAGTTTTAGTAAAGTTCACATGCAATTTTTTGATAATGAAATTTATTTTATTCTTTACTTTCTTCTATCCTGACACAGTTAAATATTCTATAATTACAGTAGCTGGATCAAAATGAGTACTATGGATTTTTTTTCAAAGTATCCCCATATAATAAATGTTAATTAACTGAAATGAGTTTATTGCATAAAATTGTTTTCCTTGTTTCACGTTCTTAAAGCATAGTGATGAATAGGACTGTGCTTTCATGATGGTAGAATACAGATGTCTTAGTCATAGAAGCTGTTAATACTTAAGTATCAACTTACAACTATCAACGAATCATATCTAGTATGTAAAACATTTTTGGATACAGCATGATGTATATAAAGTCCCATGGGTAAAGTTCTATTGTTTTGGACATACATGCATTATTTGGTTGGATGATAATTCCTTTATTGTCAATAAAAGTAGTATATTTGGAATTAAACTGCTCTCTACAATTCAGTTTCTAAAACAGCACTTTCTTTAAAAATATCTAGGAGCTTAATGTGATATATATGCTTGAATAAGCTACAATTTAGCCAGTGGATGCAGAAATTCATAATAAATAAGTCCCACATTGGGAAATGCATTATGGTGGATTCAGGTTATGAATGACCAAATGAATAAAGGGTATTTGTGCTGAGGAGCAAGACCAGTGCTAAATTTCTATTGAGGAAAAAATGCAATTAGGTTTTTAAAATACTACGTGTAACATATAAAACAATATGTTGTTTAAAGCCATATTTATGTGATTTTTTTTTTTCTTGTTTGTTTTTTTTTTTGTCATCTGATTTGTTGAGTTTGCAGTTATTTTAAAGGACAGGAGTAGTGTTGTGCTGTTAATGAGGTATTTCAAATTGGTTGGGTTTTTGCCAGAGACAGTTCCTCACACTGACAACTGGGAAGCTGTTTTCATCATAATGCACCCGGATGTATGAGAACTGCTACAGATCAGTTTATACACTCAGGAATATCTGTGAAACTACTGCGTTTAGACTTTAGTGCTTTATCGAATGCATTAAGAAAGTTGCAGTATTTTCTGAGGTTTGGAGTAGGTTTGTGTTTTGAAACTTTGCTGACATTATCATGTTCCCTAAGAAGTTCTGCAGCTAGAATAGTATTGGAATTCTGCATTAACATGCTTCAAAGCAGCAAGTAGCTACTTTTCTGATACGTTTGTACTCTGGAGTCTGTCTTGGCATTGCTTTATGTTAACTTTGCACAGATCTAGGTGATACACCTGATGCAATAGAAGCTGAGGGGCAGTGAAGACTTAGGTATCAAATATGTGTTACTCAGTGGGTTATCTTTCTGGATATCTTTGCAGTCTGAATCTTGTTTGGATTACCAGGTCATTTCATTTCAGTTAGACTGCTGGGATCTTCGTATAATCTCATCTTTGCCATCTTGTGTTGTCATGTAGTACCATCTGAGCTCATCTGCTGTAACTGTCTGAAGAAGTCTGGAATATGCACACAGTAAGATTTTGTTAAAACAATATATCAGTAGTAAAAAAAACCCTAACAAGAAAAATAGGTACACAATATTGTAGGTATCCTCTCTCAAAATAATGTATCTTTGGACTAGTCAGAACATCTGGAGGGAGTTTGAAGCCAGAGAAAATGGCTCAGCTATACAAGGCTAAACGAAAACAAAAAGGCAGCTACATGGATTCATTATGTATGCATAAACCAGGAAATGAACAAAGTGATGAGCTGAAAGATCAGACAATGATGTGCTAATAAATGTCAGCCTATCCAGCACCTCTCATGAACATGGTATGTTTATAAACACATAAAGATCGGCATTTTTCAGAAACAAAAGCCTTCGTTTTGTTATCCTGCTAGCTGCATGAAAGTTAGAGGTTAGAGAAGCCATGTACCACCAGAGTTCTGCTTCCTTTGGTGTCTCCACACTTGTGTGTGTGAGTGGCACTGCTGTGCATTAGACACAAGTTGTCACTCACGTCTTGGCATGGTCAGTCAGTCGCCCTTTTTAATGCCAGTTTTCCTGGTAAATACAGGTACGGGTGTCTAACAACCAGGCTTCTCAGCTGTTTTGCATCACACCTACCTGCAAAAATGAGATCAGCTGCTTTTCAACTTACGGATGCTTTCATTTAGGAGATATGTTAAAACAACTAAAAGTTGTCATAGAGAGAAGGATCATTCCCTAATAGGTACAGAAAGCCCGTGGGCTCAGGGTTTGAAAGGCCCTTTTAATTATAGGAAAGGATCTAGGTATACACAGAAATTCAAACATATTGGAAGTTGGGTTCCCAAAAGTCGTTGGATCTTTTCAAAATCACATGTTTCCAAAGTGAGTACACCACTTGAGGAAGTTTATTGCATTTTTTAAAAGCTTTTTTTCAGAGAATGAGAAATACATTTTTACGTAGTCTTTCACTGAGTTGTTCTTGTTTACTTAGTCTGCTCACTACCTTACAATTCATTATGAAGAATGTAGAGACCTAAAGTGAGGGTGTCTTAATTCTTACACCTATCTTCATACAAATGTAGAAAGTTCGGAAGGATGAAAGCTGAGAAGAGTTTTTCATTTGCAAAACTATGGCACACTTCTCTGAATCTTGCTCTACTTAGCAAAGCAGCTTTATTTGTGCAAGGAAAGGTAAAATTTTTGTGGAACACAGGTTTTTCTCATGCAAATCCCATTCAAGACCATGAATATTTTTGCTGGCTGTGAATAAGCTTTCGATCATTGGAGTCTTAAGAAATTAATCCTGTTTGGTTTATTCATCCTTTATAAAGAGGCTGTTTGAATCACATGCTTAATTTGGAACATCCAGTTTTGTTTCTTTTTTTTTCATAATGATGCTAAAAACAACTTGTTTTGTTGTTGTTTAGAGTATGTCTGTGGGAAAGTATACAGGAAAGTATAGTATATAGCCTACTTCAAGTCTAAACATGATTGCTAACGTACATACAGTGAAATGAAACACCTTCAAGATTTCAATCTAACCTGTCCGTCAGTTGCCACATTGCAGTAACTTAAAATCCATAGACCTTCCTTGGGCCAGTTACTATTAATAATCCAGAATTTGCTGTGAATTTAAGCTGAGCGTATTATCTTTGTTTTCTAGGGTTTTTCATATTTTAAGATGCAACTTCACCATAACTGAGACTTCCGTGTTTTAGGGAATAATGTTTCAAGCAGTAACATTTTGAATTTAAGTGCAGGCTTTTGGGATCTTCTGGTGAGCCATGATGTCCGTGACCACTGTGATAAATAAGATTCAGGTTGGAAACTACTTACTCAAACTGGAACTGTTCCTCCATTAAATCAGGGAAATTATTCCTTTGAGTAGCTGTTCAGCAGTGTGGATAAGAGATTCACAATCTGCCTGAAAAACCACATGCATATTTTCCAAGTGTTACACATTAGCTTCTGTTTGGTCAAGCAGTTGCTTTCTGTGTAGTTAAATCCTCCTTGGTTTGAAGTAAAGATGATATTCTTTGCTTTCTGTCCTAAATATTATGTAGGAGTTCTGTCTGCTGTTAAAAAGCTTTCGTTCTCCACCCAGATGTAGCTGTATTTCAGTGAAGACGGAAATGATCCTTGTATATCTCTTTCCTCACTTGCCATAGAGGCGGGCAGGGGGGTAATGAATTGCTTGTAAAGGAGTTTGCAGTGCTTACACGAAGCGTGCGGCTACGGAAATTTGAAGGTATTTACTTTCAAGATGAATAGTTCTTTAAGAGATGGGTTAAACATTCTGGCTAATATGCAAGACATTAAGTCTCTAAAAAGTCATTGTACATATCATTTGAAACAGCACAACCCCTCCCTCCATCTTAAGTTTATAGCAATAATAAGCCTTGCAGATGCTTTTCCTGGGAATTAAGGACCAACTGGGGTAAACAGACCTCAAACTATCCTCTTAGCCAGTCATTAATCTTCAGGGAAAGCCTTCGCTTTGATCATTATTGCTAAAATATGCCTAGCGCAGCCTGGGCTTACATGCCAGTAAAAGCAAAGTAATATTTTGCCAAAACATGAATATTCTTTTGTTTGTCAAGTAGCCCTCTGTCTTGGACTCATTTTTGATGTGTGTAAACATGCTTGTGTGTATGTGTGCGCACACAAACAGACATGAGGGCATGAGTTTCCCAGTTAAATTACTCATTCTGCATTTATAGCACTCTAAATTAAGTGAGGTGTCTGACTCAACACTGTTGTATTGATCAGCTTTTCAATTAGCTTTGCTTCATCTCAAAACTTGTCAAAAGTCTTGGATCAGGCATCTTTGATTCTGAAAATTGGTAAGAAATATTTTGCCCATTTTTGACCTTATGAAGACCTAGTTTAAATTACACCAGGGTATCTCACAGAGGACCAGAAAGAATCAGGAACTGTGCAGCATAATCCACCCCAGCCTGGCCTTTCCTGGTGCAGCTGGTTGATAGAGAGTTGTGTTGGTGCTCAAAATTAAAAAGCTGACAATTACCAAACCAATTTTTTCTTATATTTTTGGAAGGGACTTGTTGCTGTGCTGTGTATCTAGTAAATGATCACAGGTTTCAGAAGTCAGTTGTGGTACAGTGTTTCTGTATACAGGTCACAGAGCTGAAAGTCCAGCAGGCAGTCTTCCTGAATTTCTGGGCTTTAGCTTCCCTAAAGTGTGGCAAATGCAGAACTCTGAGATTGGAGGTCCCATGAATCACTCTGCTTTCCTGATGAGCTTGCCATGTGTTAGACAGTGTCTTCTAGTCAAGAAGTAACAGGAAAACAATGTGCACTTCAGATATTTGCTGCTTTTTGCAAAATGACCTGTATTACTTGTATATACTTTGTCAGCTTAAGCCTGGATTAAGAAAGATATTCAATATTTGCAGTGTTAAAATGTAAAGTTTCACTGGAGACAGCAGTTCTTCATGAATTTCTACAAACATCCCTGAATTTGAGAACATATTGGTATTTGTTGAAGGAAGAAAATTCCCCTGTCTGCTGTAGTTAATTTTCCATTGCGCATGGGGGAAATTATTCTTTATTTTCTCTTGTGTTGTCCATCAGAAGTAGAGATTGTGTGGTTGCATGAGGCATCAGGCACTGTAGCAACATAAAAGGAGTTGCATGGAGTTGACAATTGAATTGTATTGAACAGATCCAGAAGAAGGGAGCTGTTTCACAACCTGTGTCCTTTGCCCTAAAAGACTTTTGGATCTTCTCCGCTACCGCCAATGTTGATTTTCTTTGTTCTGTGTTCCCTAAGGGGAATCATCAAAGTAGCAAGAGAAGGAAATCATTCTTATATCTTCTTGCCAACAGCATTTTCCCTATTTTACTATAAATGAGCACTGTGGAGGAAGTGGAGCGGGGGGGAAAAAATAATTCTGCAGACCTTAAACACCCTGAGCAAAATCTCAGCTGTTGCAGAGTGTGAGGCTTATGGTTGCTTTTGAGAGCCGTGATGGACCTTCTTGCAAGAATCAAGCAGCTGGAATGAAGGCTCCTGCTGGTAGAAGGCTGGGTATAATCAATTACTGTATGGTCTGATCAAAGATAAAAGTATATTATGTACAGCATATGTAATGTGAACTTAGAGTAATTTTTTTTGATGTTTAAGCCATATATTTTAAATTAGAAGAATTCACCTCTGCAATACACGGCAGTGATCTTCAATGGGCAGAATCCCATTGTACTTCATTTGCTCCCAGTGCAGTTGCCCATGCAATTTTTCATTGTTGTATGAGAAGAATATTTTGGAAAACCAGTCGATACAGTTGCTTGATCTTGTGTCTTGGTATCAGATTTTTATGTTTTTTCACAACCCCCTCTCCCAAAAGTACAAAGCAATAAATAGCTGGGCATGGTGCTCTGTAAAAATAGGCTTTTGACCTCTCCCTTTATTGGTATACCTTTAACCTTGCAGGTTTCTAACAGTTTCTGCTTGGTCCCACTTTCCTCTCTGTAAAAAGAGAAATTACTGTTCGTGTAGCAGCAGTGCAGTGTTAGTTTATTTTCTGAACAGTTTTTAAACTGTTTCTCATGTAATAAGGGAGTCTTTAATTAAAGTTAGCGGTTGCAATTTATCTCTTTGTATTTCAGCTCAGGCTGACTGCTTTCTATTTAAAAACTTGTTTCTGCTGTGCAGCGTAGATGCACAGGCTGCTAGTATTTAAGTAACTTCTTTGCCTCTGTAGACACTTCAACTACAGTGGGTAAGTAAATCCAAGTGTCCAATTTAAATTCATTACAAAAGCTGAATTATTGTTTAGCTCATTCCTATCATCCCCTTGAAGTTACTTTGCTTTTCTTGTTAGTAGACATCCCTGGATTTCTCAAGCCTGAGAAGTCACTTGAGAATTCCTGTCTGTTTTCCTGTGCTGCAGGAAAACTGCCTGCATGTTCCACAGAACCATTGCCAGCATTTTTCTTTTGCTTCCTAGCAACTGCCAATTTGGCAAAAATGAATGTGTGGGACCTGGAACTTTCTAAACTGCAGGAGATGCAGAAACAAGGGGCTGTTTGTATTGCATGGATGTGTTTTATAGTACTTTCAATAGCAAAGAGGTGTCAGTGTCACCAGCCTGCCAGCATGAGAGATCAAGGAATAAATTTTCAGGGCAAAAGATATCCCTTCTCTGTAAGAAGTGTTTGTAGAAGAGGGCAAAGGCAGCATGGAGAAACCACGACTATGCAATGTGTGGTACCATTTCTGTGTTTAACTAATGGCCTTCAGCCTGGGACAGTGTGCCCTCACTGCACTCAGGAGAGGGGATGCAAATTCAACCAGGATGGTTTTAAAGAACTATTTAGACCTATGATTGTTCAGATCCAGCATTTTCAGATAGTCACGGCAAGATAAACTTGCCACTATAAATCTGCCTGCTCACTTGAATTCTGCAGCCCACACTCAGCTTTGTGCATCTTCCACTAGGTTATTTTTGGTTTAAGCTTAGTCTGAGGAGTGTTGACACTCACTGCCAGTCCCATGGAATGCAGAGTGCACATGTGAGAACTGTCACACCTCTGCCTCATCCCTCACTCCACTGAGGGAAGCCTGTGTTGTCCTTGTGGTCCTTGCCCTACTTTTCATTTCTAAGAAGGTGGTTTGTTCCTCCATCCTTAAAATTGCATAGATCAGTCTCTTTTTGATCACGCCAATCCCAGTTGCTTCTTGCTTTTTTAAAAGAGAAAAAAAAAAAAGAAAAAACCCAAACAGTACAAAACCACCCCCAAACATCTGGGATTTTGTCCTCTGTATTCCTCTTCTATACTGGCCTAATCTGCAGCCATGCTTCTGCCTAGTATTTCTGATAGGAGCTGGGAAGCAACTTGCTCTGCACTGAGAATTCATAACTCAGTGTTCTTTTTTAGTATTTTGCCTCTTCAAGCACATTTAAATTCTAACATTTGAAGCACCTGATTAATTTTTTCAGAATGTTGGAAACAAGTTATCCCCTGGCTGAGATCTTATACAAAACATTTCAGCCTGCAGCAAGCTTTTCTTTTTAATCTGGAGTTTTAGTAAACCCTCAAAAAATCAGGTTTATAATTGAAGTGACAGCACAACCCTAATTGTTGCACTACTGGCACACCTCCATAACCAGAAGCGTACAATGCTGCCATTTTTAAGAATAAAATTAAGCCGTAGTATGCTAGGCAGTGGACTTTATGCTTCCTGTAGTTTTCTGCAATTTTAGAAAAATCTGAAAATTACAGTTTGTTTCATTGAGGATGGACTATCCACAGTTGGCATAAAGCAGTGGGATTCAGTTGGAGGCAGTGATACTGTGCAGATTAGCCTGAGGTGACAGAGTGGCATAATAAATTTTAAAAGCATGTTTGTAACATGTAGGGAGCTTGTGTTTTCTCAGGTGGAATAGCTGGGTATGTTTGATATGTTTTGGGGGGTTTTTTTGTGTACAATTATACAGAAAGTGTCTTGAAGTTTCCAGTCACATTTTGTGCTAGGAAACATCTTTTCAGTTAAAAAAAAATGAAGCAGCTTCCTTAACCACATTTCATGCACAACTTATCCTTTCTGTGGGTTGTTGAAGAAAAATAAAAATGCTCTGTAATCTTACATCAGACTTAAGTGGCCTGAGCTGCTGGGTGGTCCCAAGGACACGATATCCTGCCAGTCAGATTTGGGTGAGGAAAATAGGCCAGTGTCATCTTCTCATGTATGTCTCATGATACTTGTTAGCATATGAATGTGCAATTCTTTATATAATCACCTGTAATTCTCTATGGTGTAACACATCTAGCCTTGGCACTCCAGGTCCTTGGCAGGCACATAATTGCACGTTAGATACTGCCTGTTATTTTCAGTTGTCAGGAGTGACAAGTGGAGCAGAGTATAAAAACAGTCATATTTTAGCAAGTGAGAGGAAGAACAAGTGCTTTGAAGTGGCTTGTACTCAGCTCAACAGCCAGAAGTCACGGCCGTGAGGACAATTTAGGGATCTCTGCTAACAGTTCTCAGTTAGCTGAGGTCTAACCAGGCTAGGAAGAAAGCACACCTTTCACACCTTGCCAGGACTAGTGACCTTTGCCTTGCCTTTCTGTCACTATAAACCTTCTTTGCCAGCAAAGCTGCTGCTGCCACTGGCTCAGTGCGAGGAGCAGGGTGCAGACGCTCCCAGCCTGGCCCCGCGTGGAGCCAGCACAGGTCCAGCAGAGCTGGTTTTGTTTGGGCCGTGCATGCACGGCAGAAGGTGCCCACTGCACAGTTGCTGGAATTTGCAGATCTGCATGCCATGTGCCATCCCTCCTTCCTGTTTTTCCAGAGATGTGCCAGGGACACAAAGTCACAATACCTTGTTAGCAGTTGGACTCCCCTTCTCCCTGTGAGAGAAGGGAAGCTGATGGGCGAGTGTTCGTAGAAGATAAGTGGTGACCCTGTCTTGGAAGAGTCTCTTCTGGCCCAGACTGAGGTCTGCCTGTGCAAAGAGAAACTTAAATTGCAGATACTATTGCTTGTACTGCCTTTGTTGTAGGGACTGATAAACATTTTGTCATTTAACATCTGTTAATCTAAGACACCCTGCAAGTATCCTCTTAAAAGGGCACATAAATGACAATATAAATTAATGTGCTTAGCACTTCAGGCAAACCTGCATGTATTTAATAGTTTAACGGCACAATTATGAATTTAATATTGCATTGCTTAACATTCTCGATAGTCATGCAGTAAGAGTCCTGCCCCTGCGATCAAATAGCTCCGTATTTCCACCACAGTCCCCGTGGGGAGTTGTTCAAATCATATTTGGGTCTCCCTTGTAGAGTAAATGGGGGAAGCACATGACAGAAATGACTGTAAACATACCAGTCTGCATCACTTCCACCAGCAGTTCTCACTGGTGTTATCTCTGACACTCAGGCTAGCTTTTTGTAACCATCATGAGTAATAATCTGTTGTTAACACACTGTCCATCAGAAATGTTTACTCACAGAGTGACAGCTAACACATCTGGACTACATACCGTGTTTGATCTGAAATACCAGACTCACTCTGCTGTAACAATGACAAAAGCATGCCATGGCTGTGCAGTTCAAAGCATAAAATATAAGGACTCTGTGATGTCTGATGTAATTTAAATATTTATTAAAATATTGGCTATCCTGAAATAAATATTGTCTAAAAATTATTACAGTGTGTAACATCTCATAACTGCATTTTTACAGCGTAATTGGTACTACTAAAAAGTTAGAAAAGCCATTTTTGAACTAGGTTTTCTGAGTGTACTGTTTAGTGAATGTGCTGTACAGTAGAGCATAAAATATACAAAAAGTCTATCTTACTGCTTCTGGTAGAGGTCTTGTGTCAGAGCACTCAGTTTTGAAGCCCTAGTGTCTCCACTGTCATCAAAGCTGTGCTGATGTAAATCAGGGACAGGAATTGCTGTATCCCATGCTTTACTGCAGCAAAGGCTTTTCAGACATGGACTGAATCCTTTGCAGATGTAAAGGGAGGCTCTGTAGACAGCTCTTACCACCTGGGAGCCTCACACAGGGCTTTCTGTGGGCTGCAGCATTCCTTGGGGAATACTCTATCCATCCTCTACTGTGTGCCTTTCCAGGTGACTTCAGCACCCAAAAGGGAGGAGCAGCTTAGCCCCAGCCTGCCTGAGTCCCTCTTACAGCAGGTCCAGAGCAGTTCACTTTGCCAGTGAAAATACCTGTTGTGGACTTGGATGGAACAGAAAACATTTGCCTTCAAGCCTATTAAGTGGATAAGCTAAACCTGACTGTTTACCCTATTCATACCCCTAATACAGTCTTGAGTTGCAGGTGCATTTTCCTCTGGGAAGGCATTCTTTTCACTTCTAACCATAGCCTGTACCTTTTCCACTAGACTATTGTTGTACATACAGGATACAGGTGTAATACTTGACTGTGTATACAAAACAGAGCTTGCAATCAAATAAGATTTATATTTGAAGAAATTTCAACACTTAATGAAAAGATTGTTTTGGTTCAATTCATTTAGTAAACTGTTAGCTAGGACATAGCAGAATTGTTTCCTTCCAAAAATCTAAACCGTTTATTTGCTTCAAACTGAGGCATAGGGTAAGTTTGTGTGACTTACCCTTATTAAAACTCACAGGCAATAGGTTTTCCTTTTAGATTCCTTGTGAAGTTTTCTCTCAGCTCCCTTTCATTAAAAAAAAAAAAAAGGTAATGCTTCTACAGTAGATATTTGTTTTTAGAATGTAAGTGGAGGAGATGACAGTAGGAAAATACCAGTAACTGGCATGGGACAGACAGGAGATAATGACTTTTATCTATTTCTCTGGATCAAGTTTAGCAAGATACTGTGTAATGAGGGTTTCTTGTGGGCTGAAGAAGTCTGAGATGCAGATGTTTCTTGTTTAAGGTAAAGAATCAAATAGTGCTTGGTGGTTTCTTTAGAATGATGCTGTAAGGCAAGAAAAAGCACTCTTGCATGTCACATGAAAAAAAGATCAAATAGACATTTCGTAACTGGAAAAATGAGTACTAAAGGGGCTTATAAGACAGAAAAAATAGTTAGGCAGAATTGCCTCTCAATTCTTCCTTTAATGATCACCTTCCTTGCTAGAGGAACTCCACCTTTAGACAAAAATACTCATGAAAAGACTGTAATTTATATAAAATTATCCCTTGAATCTACTGTTCTTCATAAGCCTAAGCGTGTCCTTTTGCAATTATTATTCATTCTAAGAGGAAAGGATATTTGGTGGGTTTTTCCTTTGGTGTTTTACACCCCAGGGGAAGAGCCTGTTTGGGGATTTTTACAGCACTCAGTGGTTTGCAAGGTGCACAGGAAATATTAAGTTACAGAGAAAAATCTAAAAGTATTTTGGTATCTAATGGAAATTAGAGCCTCACTTAAAGTGATTCTGAATTATTAAATACCCAGGAAGATACTTCAAAATGAAGACATGGTGTGTAGGTATTCCCTGGAAGGACCTGATTCATGTCACAGGCTGACCTGAGATCCTTGGGAAACTGGAGCCCTCTTTCCTAAAGAGCCTTACAGGAATGTTGTGGGTTTCCCAACTGTAGTCATGATTGCTCTGGTAGGAGCTTTCAACCTTTCTTCCTTTTTCTGATTAGTAAATGAAAGAGGTTTCTAGAGTGAAAGCAACTGGACTTGTGGATCCTTCTGCATCAGAGCAGCAGTTGCACTCTAGACTGTCTGCAGGTGAAATGTTTCTAGAAATCGCAGCTCTTCATTACTGTCTTAGTGTCTTGTAGTTCTAAAGTTGTAGGTGACTGCATGTCTTGTACTTTCTCTGGTTTGTGCAAGGAGGTATCTGTGAGAAAAGCAGAAATACAGCGAACACTTTGACCTTGAAGTTCCTGGTTCTGAATTTGCAACATGGAAACAGAGCATTGCCACAGCATTTTGATGACCTCTTACTTGCTTTCTGCAGGTTATAGTGATTAAAGTAATGAGGAAGCTGAGAGATGCTTTTATTTCTCTGCATAGAAGGTACTCCTCAATTTGTACTCAGTAGTTCACTTTATGGGTAGGTGGAACTACGTATGCATTAAAGGTATACATTTGATAAATGCAGCAGACTTAAAACTAGCCTTGAGAAAATGACCGAGTTCCCTGGGCTAACAAGAGTCCTCTTGTTTATGTTTTTGTATATTTCATTGGACAGTTTTTATTTTAAAGCCAGCTGTCACAACCTGATGTTTTGCAGCCTTCACTGTTGGAACACGCGTGAGTTCTGGCATCAGTCTGTGTGGAGTATCTGTTTGAACAAGTGTAGCATCAGGGCATGCCAACCATGGCCAGTTGCATTTAGTTATAGCAGTTGCTGGATGTACCTGGAGGGTGGGCATTCAGCAGGGAGTGAAGTCAATTTTGGCATTTCTCTAATAATGCTTTGACTTCAAAACTTGTACCTCATCATGTATGTGAGGGAAAAAATGACCTTTCTATCAAAGCTGGGATAGCTTGCTTGGCTGTGGGAGCAGCATAGCTGCGAGGGCTCAGTTTGCACTTGGGTCATGAAGGACATTGCAAAGGCTCATGTGAAATGCAAGTCAAGCTGAAACACTGATCCCTAACACCACTGTAAAAGCCCCAAAACCATTATCTGCTCCCTAAATTGCTTCCTTCCACAGATTCTTTCTAGTTACAAGAGCATGTCTAAGGCAGCAGGACAGTTTCTTGTTGCCCACAATGCAGTTTTGACATTTTGAGGGAGAAGTATGTATATAATGAGGCAAACAATTTCTTAGAAATACTAGAGTATATATTGGGCCTAAGTGCAGCCATAGCATTCAAAAGTGTAGAAGGTTCCCCTAAAATAACCCTGTGAGGTCACAGCTTCCTTTGTAGGAATTAATGCAACTTATGTGCTGTGGCATGAATGGTCCTTTCTGAAATATGCAGTATGTTCATCTTCTTTGCAGTTGTGACTGTTTGAAGTAAAAGAATCCAATAGTCTGTGCTAGACTATTTGCACACAAATCAAGTTGTCATTAATCACACTTGGAGAGAGTGTGCCCTATGTGGAGTGAATTATTGTCAGAAAACTACAAAGCACATCCAGATTACTGTGGAGGAATAAAAAAAATCTAAAGAGTAACACACACTAAATCTAAAGAGTAACATGTAAAGTATTTGGAAAATTAGTAGATTCCAGTCAGTGAGTTAATGTGGGTTTTAAGAGAAATACTCTAATTAATTGATTGAACCTGTTACAAATGTTATGTATACAGGTAGGATAGATTTCCTTCCACAAATGTAGGGTCCTGACAACTCCCACTGACCTCATGGTCAGAGTCAATGAAATAATGGATCACAGTTAATTTGGGGGCCTGTCTGGTGCTGGGAACAATATGGTGCAAAGCACCTCAGGGTGGTTCTGCTGAGTGTTGTTTGAATACTGTCTGGCATTCCTGGGAAGCACAAGTGTTGCTCCATCTTCTGTCTACTTTCATAGTTCTGGTGGGATGAAAAATTAGATGTGTTTATATCTGATTGTAACACTCATCTTGGGGTGCAAGGAAGGAGCAGGAATTAGTTTGTGTCCTCTGAAGGGTACAAGGGCTGTAAAATCTAACTGGTCCATTAATGTGACAGAAAGGGCTAAAAAAAGTCCTTGTTGTTTTCTTCTAGTTCCAAATGATAAAGGAAAAGCCATTTTGATCTAAGCATGCTGAATATGCTGAATCACTATCATTGTCAAACCACTGCAAGGGAAAAAGCTGAGGCTTCAAAGCAAACCCTGGAATTGCAAGCTGCAGGCACCAGTCTGTAATCCAAAGATGCCAAATCTGCTTTATGTCCTGGTGTGCAGAAGGACTACTTACAGCAAAGTTACAAAATTCTGCAGTTATACACATATAAAATCTAAATTTGAATACCAATTTTGATATTTGGCACTGCCTGAACCGGTTTGGGGCTGATTTGCTTTGGGGAAGTGGCATAGCTACCTGTACATAGTTTTGTCCTGGCTTAAACCCTCTGAGGAAGAATCAATGCAAATGTGACTTTACTGCTTCCAGGCTTCAACTGGTACCTGCAGAAAGCTCTGTGAAGTCTTGCTTTGTGAGTCAGCACTCTGCCCCATGCACTGCTATGTACTTTTGACATGAGCCAACATTTATGTGGAGTCCATGGGCCAGGAGCTATTTTGCAGAAGTAATCCCACCAGTTGTTTGCTTGACACTCGTGCTCTAATTCCATCCTCAGAAGTATTTTTCCCATGTGAGTGCAGACCACCACGATACACCTTTTGTGAGCAGAGGTGACTCATAGAAGGAAACATTTGGCAGGATCAAGCCCAAAGACAGGAAAATGTGTGATCACACTGAATGTAAGCTCAAGTGTGTATATATTACTCTAAAGTTGTGTTGAAGATGGCATTACAGAAGGAAAGCTCTGGAAAACAGAGCACTGAGAGGTTCCAACACTGGCAGCAGTTGGGTCTAGATTTCAGTCTTTAACCTCTTTGTACACAGCTGTTCCGTTGCAATGTAGAAATACTGTTTTACATCCACAAGTAGGACAGGCCCGTAAAAATATTTATTTGGGATATTTCAGAGCAGTCTGAAATAATGCGGAGTTGTGTACACACATCACCATGTTTTGACTGGGATGCAAGAGGGACAAGATTTGGAAGGATTTTTTTTTTTTTTCTGATAGATGGAGAGAGCAGTGCAAAGCTAGAGGATTTTGGTGGTGGATATAACATACAGAGTGCTTCAGAATAGCTTATTCCAAAGAAGTAGACAAATTATGTTCATGATTTTTTTTTCTACTAATATGTGTACACTGCAAATAAAAATCATATAGTGAGACTGTGATGGGGAAGTGGGGAACTTTGTCAAATACAGTTTAGATTTCTGTTGGCAGCTATGTATTTTCCCCAGTTCAAATGACAATGTTTTGTCCAAGGAGAAGTCTTTAATTTTCCATCTATCTGATCTGAGTGATTTGCATACAAAGGATCTATGGCAAAAAAACCCCACTTAAATGCTGGTATTTTTATTGGTTTAAAAAGACTTGCGTCTGCACCCTTCATTTCAGAAGATCAACATCTCTCTCAAGATCTGTAGATAGATAGCAATTACAAAAGTGGTTCGCCCACACATACAGTGGCTTAACTCTTTAATAACAGTTATTTTTGTAAAAGAAGGCATGAATGTAATTAATACACTTCTGTTGTTCTGCAGAATTTCTTATTTTCTTAAGCTCTTCAGGAGCATGAGCTGATAGCAGGGTCGTAGCAGTACATCTGTGGTGCTCACTCATGTCCACTCACTTGGGGAGGAAGAAGTGGTAAAGCATGAAGAGCTCTAGTTTATTCTGTCCATATTAGTCCCAAAAACAAAATGAGCAGTGAATGCTTCTTCAGCACATAATACAGAAAAATGAGTATCTTATGAACAAAGAATAAGTTAATTTTACCCTAGCTAATACTGAAGGTAGCGTATGGTTTTACATGGCTTTATATGGTTTTATGTGGGTTTTTTTAATATGGTTTTATATGGCATTTTAATATGGTTTCATATGGTTTGTATGAGGCAGCATTTATGGTTTTATATAAACCTTGAAAACAAATGCTGTCATGTGAGCTTTCAGTGGTATTTAGGTAGTGCAAAGGTATAGCTTGTCTTAGACTATAAGAAAACTCAATTTGATACCTTCTATTTCTTTGTGTTCTGTTGTTTCACTGCTATCTCTTCCTTCCTGTCTCTGTTTACACTTTTGTGAGGTTGCACAAGCATTGATACTGTTATTTTGGCTCCTGTGGAATCCAGTCTTACCCTGACAGCCAAAGACAAAACCTTCAAGCACCACCAGGGATGTCTTGAGCACCCTTCACTTTCATTCCTCTACTGGTCTCTACTTACTCTTCCATAGGAGTCACAGCACATTATTTATTCCTTTGAGGAATAATAGCTTTTTGAGTAGGGAAAGTAGCATTCAGCAATTTTTTCACAAAAGACGTGAGAAAAGAAGTTGTGAAAAACCATAATTCTGAAGCTCTACTATTGTCTTACTTATTTTCTCTTGGAGCATTCAACTGTTCTCTCCTGTTTTACTTTTTTTTTTTCTCACTAATGCTCCAGCACCAGAATCAAAGAATTTGCCCTGAAACCACTCCAGAATATGCTTTGGTGGAGGAAGAAAAGCCTCTGAAGCTGTGGAAATGTCAGATGGGTGCTATTGAGGTGAAAGGGCAAATTTGCTAATGAAGACTATGGATGATGCAAAGTATTGCATAGCTGACATGCAGAAGGTATTTGGTGTAAGGGTAGTTGCCAGAGGTCTTTTTTAGCCCAGTATAACTTCCAGATGAGCACGGCAATGAAAAAATCAGGAGAGAACTGAAAAAGAACCCCAAAACCCAAGCCAATTAATTAAAAAACTTTTTTATAGACATAACTTTAAACATTCTTCGTTATCTGGATAGGATCAATACAGGGAGCACAAGTCTGTGTGTGTGTTTATGTTCACACTCTTTCTGCTTTTTGCTTCTGTTCCTGGCACTGCCATCTGTGGCCTGTGTCTCTGTTGCTTTTCATCCTGTACTTACACAGATTTTGGTTTTGTGACTTTCTTTTCGTGGTGCAGTCTCAGGCTTGGTCCTGATCTTAGGCTGCGGGAAGCCCCCACTATGAATCAGCATTAATAATCAACCCCTGTAAATGGAGAAGTGGAGGGGGGACGTGACAAAGCTTCAGATGCACTGGGGGTGTTTTCCCCCTTTAAGCTGGCATGACTTTTCGTAGCTCTTATCTGTGGTGCTTGCCAAGAGTTAACTTTTAAATGACCAGCTATCATGTTTTGCAAAGTGGATTGCAGGATGGACTTTTTTTAAGGCAGAAGAACCATGCTTGTTGTTTGAACTTGAATATTATTTGAAGTTGGGTTGGTTTTTTTGGTTTTTTTTTTTTGGCCTCTTGGGCATAAATAGAGCAGGTGTGTGTTTGCCACAGGCCACAGCTCGGGAAAGCTATGTCAAAGCACAATGAGGTCATTGTGAAACATCAGTATTCTTCCAGAGACCTGGCTGTTACAGACAGGAATACTTAAGAAAGATTTGTAGACTGGATTGCAGATGATAGACAGAAAAGACTTCAAGAAAAAATCTTTGTCTGCCTAATTGTGTTTGCCCGGTGAGAACTACATCTTATCACCCACCTCTGAACAAGCTGTTTGAAGCAACTGTGTTGACAGTGAAGTGGGTTTGCACACATCCAGTGTTGGGTTGATCTTTTGAGTGCTAGGGAGATCTGGTTTCTTTAAACAAATCGTTCTGCATGTGAACAAGGTGAATATTTTCATTGTAAAGTGTGCTTTGACTTTGAGTGTGTCAGGAAATACTGTACCCACTAAATGATTATTAAATGGAAAGGAGGGAGGAGTTCCCAGGCATTATGGAGCCAGGTTCTACAGCTGGACTCCGAGCTGACACCGACAGCACTTAGCCAGGAGTGGAAGAATATGTTGTATAACTCACTGGCTCTACCAAGTACATCGTGGTACTCTGCAAATAAACTTTCTATCAAGGTATTTTTGGACTTCTGCCTCAAACCAAGCGGATAAGGAGCATTTATGGCTCTAGCAATAAAATTCTGCAGATGTTCTTTTTTTGTATGTGCAGTACTAAAAAGGAAAGCCGTGCTATGCTTTTATCAGATCAACTTGAAATCAGTACAAGTGTAGCTTAGGGTTGGGATTTATGTTTTCGCAGCAACATACCTTTTTACTCCAAGAAGGCTTTCAGTGTTTGTGCTTAAAGTCCCACATTAAGGCCCCCAAAGTGACAACAATATGGTTTTCTTTGTGAGATTTGAATGTCTGGATTAGGTCACTTCACTCTTTTATAGCTTTAACCAGCTTCAACTTGTACTGTGGTGACACACATCTGCTGACTCGATGGATCAGTGCATTAAGCTTCAGGCTGACTGGTGGGCCATGCTTGAAAGACTTTTGGCATGTGCTGGTGCCTGCATTTTTCACCCTTGACTGAAAGCATATGCTTCATACAATTGAGACAGTGTTAGCATGTGGGTCTCAGGCAGCCTCCTACACATCTGGCAGAGCCTGGCCCTCCTTCCAGGTGAATCATCTCTCCTGGGAGGGTGGCTTGCAGCACTGTGGCATCTGCAGAGTGGCAGGAAGTGTCTGAATTCATCTGAGAGTGATTTTTATCTTCACATGCTTTTCCAATTTCATCAGGCCCCTCATGCTACATTCCAAGTGACATGATTAAACCTGCCAAAGACAAAGGGAGGCTGATTGATAAAAATTATCTCTGACCCTTCACAATCTGTCATAGCTTAAGATAGTAGTAATAATAGTAATGATGGAATGAAATAAGTGTTATGCAAAGGAAGTTATTATTGTTTGAATAATATTCTGTAAAACAGGATTACTTCCTTGCTTTTTGTTTCCCTTTTATCAGCCAAATTAACTTGTCATCAGCATAATAGAAGAATGGACTGTAAAGGATTATAAACTTTACACTGACTTTAAGTGGCACTTTACTGTGATTTCTATTGTCTCGGTTTTATTTTTAACGTTTAAGTTTGAAGGCACAATAAAGATGCAGACCAACAGCAAAGGATCAGTTTTCACAGTGGAGGTCAGACATTTAGGCAGAGGTGTTTTTTAACAAGGAGTGTATGGATCTATTTTTCTCAATATGAAAAGAAAATCTTTGAAGGAAGGTTCTAAACATAACTGGTACTACACAGCAAATAGAATATTTTATAAGCACAGTACATAAAAATATTTTTATTCTTTAGTCTGCTGCACTAGACCAGGCACTTGGGTTATATTTCCTTCCAACTGAGCATCTGGACTGATACAGATGATCTGTAAGAAAGGAGATTAACTCTTTGTACCCTGAGATGTGTTACAGATCTGTTGCATTTGCTGCCATTTCAGTATTGCCAGCGAGAAAAAGTTCTCATAGAAATATAGTCAGTCTCTTGCCTTCTTCAGAAAATAGCCTTTGTTTTGCTAGAGGAAAACGAAAAATGCTTAGGCTAAAAAGCATATAGCTGTTTTGAAGTACGAAAACTAGCACATCTGTGTAAGTTACAGGGCAAAGACAGCTATGCAAATTTAGTTCTCGGTTACTGTAGTGTTAATGACGGGTAATTCTGTTTACTTCATTTGAGTTATTCACAATTAATGTATCTAGTGAGGGCAGAATCTGACCCACTCGGCTTTGATGTGTGCTCTGCTCTGTCAGGAGCTGCGAGGTTCTTTTGAACAGATGCCTGTGTTCCGCTGATATGTGGGGTCATTAAAAAGATCAAGATGACCAAGGCTGAGACGTTCGGATGGCTGCAGACAGCTACGCTTTGCCTCTGCTGGCTACACAGGGTGGATTCTCTGTGACTTTTCCCTCTGAGGTTAGGTGTGTGGGAGCTTTTTTGCATACTGACCACTGCCAAGCCCCAGCCTCATGTCTGGATGTACAGAGGCAATCTGGGCAAAGATTACAAGTTGTGGCTCTTCCTGAGAAAGCAGTAGGTTCCCATGTGTCATGTAGAACAAAATCCATGCAGGGCTTTTGCTAGGCAGGCTTTGAGAAAGTTGCAGGGCTTTTCCCAGAGAGACAAGGCAGCAAATAAATAGTTGCTGAGTGTGCTGTTCCTGTACTTAACAAAGGTTTGGTGTTTAGTGTGTCCTGTAAGTACAGGACTTTACAGTTTACTGCTACCACAGCAAAGCAGCTGGTCACCAAGCAGCTGAGTCAGTGTTAGATAGCCTGCAAGGCTTCCTTCCAGGTATTTTTATGGAGGACTTAAAATTGCACAGGATTCTAAGATACCCTCAAATGATTGCAATGAGTGCCCGTTATCAACTTAATCAGGAAATAATACTTCAAATCCTGCCAACTTGCTAATAAGAAGCTTCTTCAGTGCTCTGATGGTCATACCTTGCTAAAAACCAAAGATTTAATTTTACCTGTTCAGTGTTGTTTTCATGCCTCTTTATCTCTTTACTGCTGCAGTAGGTACTTTATTTCAGGGTATGCTTCAGTAGATTGCACAAGGGTGCATTTGTTCATTTTGAGATTTTTTTTACTTTCTTTCAAAGCCTATTGGAGATAAAAAAGTGAATGACGTTATTGCTTATATACAAGTACATATGTAAGCAGAATGGCATCATCTAGCATGGGGTTTGTTTCTCAATGCAAATAAAGTTCTGCAGCTAAATTTAGCTCAAAATACTGAATACTTTAAATGAGAGCAGAATAAAGCTGTATTTCACTGTTTGGATAATGAAGCACTTTTTTTCTTTTTTTTTTTAAGAAGTCATTACACACTTGGGATTTTTCCCAAACACGTTTCTGATTCATTAACTCTGGTGAAGGCATTGGGATGGAGCTCTGAAGAGCAGGGCTAGATGCAGCCATCATTTGGGTATGGGTTGGCAGAGCTACTTAGCTGCAACTTTTCCCCATGAGCCAAAACACAAGCAGTGCCCTCAGCAGTGCTGTGGGGTGGGAGGAAAGGCTGTCGCACTTTCCCCCAGCAAATCCATTCCAGCTGAAGAGAAAACAGCCCAGTGATGAAACTGGGCCGTGTTTAAACACTGTGGTAGAGCCCTGTGGCAGGGCAGCTAAATAGGCTCTCATATGGACCTGTATGGTTTTCCAGAAGAGAAGAAAGACAAAGTTGGCTGACACTTGATCCTTCTCTCGGAAAGCCTCTTTCATTAAGTAGCTGCTGATAGGAAGTGTCATTCGGCAGCTATAAAGGCTGGCAGTTGCAGATAGGTCTGTGCAAAGGCTGTAGGCCAGAGGGAACCAAGGAGGGGCTGCAGGTGGAGGCGCGCTGAGGCAAAGCCCGACAGGACAGCACTCGTCAGTCAGACCCGAGTGCCACTTGCCTGTCTTGTCCATTCTGCAGCCAGGCAGGGAAAACGGTGTGATCTTTAGAAATGCTGCAGTGACTTGCACTTGTGGCAATCTGTGCATGTAGCAGTCATTGCCTTTTTCCCCCCCACCAGTTATGGTGCAGGGGATTTTTTTTAATGAATCAGTATTCCATGCCAGTCAGCATTTAGCAGCTTACACAAGAATGTAAAGCCGTACAAGCACCATGCTTCTTACATTCAACAGTAGTTCTCTTTGAGATAATTGTAATAAGCCGTAAAGATATACTCCACTGTGGCAGAATTGTTCCTCACCTGTACTAAAAGAAGTGGAGCTCCACATTTTTTCTCTGAAAACAAATAGAGTTGCTTCAGAATTCCTGTTTCCAGTGTTCCTGACCTGGCTTCTGGTTTTTTGGTCTTACGCTCAAACTTGGAATCTCCGTTATTCAACAGGGGTTTCTTTCTTTCCTTGTATGCTTTGATTGTCAAGGTAAGGTATTTTAGATCAGGAAAAGTTGGGATATATACAGGTGTTCATATATATTCATGTGTGTAAATGTAGATGTCCAACACTACATGCTGTTAACAATGAATGTATACTTCTTTTTCTTACTCAGTTGCACAGGTTGAGAAATGAGTGTTTGTGAAGTGACACTGCATGTGTTATTGTGAGGTAATGGAACAAAATGTGACATTCTTGCTGTATTTCTTGGCACTTTTTTTTAATTGTAACCACAACAGTGAATTGATTCATTTGCTAAGTGCAAGGACTGTGCTCAAACTTACTCCCCCATGTCTCTGAGTGCCTTTGCCACTAGGCAACGGTCTTTTTCCGGCTTGTGTTCTCCTTGTCTGGTAAAAAGGTCTGACAAATAGGTGCTGGGTGTGTGTGTGCATGCATGCACATGTGCATGTGTTTATTTTACTCTCATTTAGAGCCATTAAGAACTTGATCTCGTAAGGTTCTGAGCATTATTTCCTGCCGGCTTTTCAGGGGGAACACCTTGTAGAAGGCATTTGGCCTTGATGATAACACTCATCACAGAAGGGGGGGGAAAAAAAAAAGTGGGGGGATGAGTCTAGGAAGGGAGATGGGAGAGAGTGAGTGAAGGAATGGGACCAAAAGCACTGAATCCACCATTTTCTTTGTGTGCCTGGTGTGTTTGCTGCCATTAGATTCTTGGAGACCAGCTTGGAGACAGGACTTACACAGGTTGATAGGTGTGCATGGCTTTTATCTGCCACTGCCCTCTACTGAAGAGAATATGAGAGATGATTTTTCAGCTATCTGTTTTTGTAATTGAGGTAATTGAGTCTTGAGGTGTCGGAGACTCCATTAGAACAGACAATGGAGGTCACACACTTCTGGACATCTGTAATTTTTTGCAGGAAGTGATATACAGCCTTCTGTCATGTAATGCAAAGGTGTGGAGCTTAGAGAAAACACTCCTACTAATGTTCAAGTTGCAGCACCATGTAAACCCCTTATATCCTGTGCATGTAGAATTAATAGCTCTCAAGTCAATGCATGCAATGTATGCCTAGCTTTAGGAAATGTCACCAACTCCTGTTACATAAAAAACCCCAAACAAAGCACTAGGCAGCCTGTAAGTAGAACAAAGTGTAATTTTCATGTAATCTTCCAGTTTGTAAGAAGTTATTTTAATAAAATAAAAAGAGCGGCAGTTGTAGCTTTTAATTTATTTGCTTTAGATAGTTCAAGTTGAAAATTGTATTTGGGGTGTTTTTTTAACCTCTGACATGGAATAAAATAATGACTGAAGCTAAATATGGTCCAGGCTTCTCTCAATTACTGGGGAAAAACTCTTTTGGGCTGTCTCACTATTTCATCAGCTTTCCCTTTAACTAAAGCAAGGGACACA
Source organism: Oriolus oriolus (assembly GCA_013400235.1). Taxonomy (NCBI): domain Eukaryota; kingdom Metazoa; phylum Chordata; class Aves; order Passeriformes; family Corvidae; genus Oriolus; species Oriolus oriolus. The sequence continues at coordinate 397,483 of VXBT01001421.1, forward strand.
GTTTTGCGGTGGAACAACAGAAAGCAGTAAGAGCTTAACAGGGCCCTCCAGGTAACATGAAAGAGTGCCTCAGTCATCCTCTGTCTTGTTACTCTAAACACCAACTGCATTGTCTCGAGTCGTTTTCCCTTGCGGGAACACTTAGCCTTACCAAACACAGCTCAGCCTTACAGGTACATTCCCACCAATTAAAGAGGAGGGGTTCCTCACAAGTGCTGCCAATGCACCCACCTAGCTTGAGCGAGGATTGCCAAGTACAACAAACAGTGCCAAAGCGTGTGGTGGTTTTGGGCTCTGCTCCAGCGGGGACCAAGATGAGACACTCAGTCACAACTTAGCCTTTGCATAAAGCCAAATCTTTGTGTATTCCCCTGGATTATACTTGGAGCCATCCTCATAATGTAAGGTATACCTGTGCGGCTTCTGGCCTCATCTGCTGGCAGAGCTCCAGCCTGGGAGAGACTGGGCAGTGGTGCATGCTTTGGGTTGAGGCTTAGTTTGGGGCTTACCAGTTAGGTTGGCAAGTCTGGTTTGTGGCAATCAAAATTGAGATTCTCTCAAGGTTTTCAGCTGTGAAGCATATGAATTTGGGGCCTTGCAAAACACCAGCCTCCCAGAAGAGAGAAAATAGGTACCTTCCAGTCTTGGATCTAACAAAGAACTGAGGGTGGGGTTTGGATGAAGGTTCAGATCTGTATTCTCTGTTTAGTTTCAGCATTGTGGTTTTGGACCATCAGTAGTGGTAACATACAAATGATTTTTCACTCTAAAGAGCACAGTAAAATGCTATTATACTTGTTAATCTTCTTTTTTATATCTTGCCAAGTGAGGACTGCTACAGTGCAGCTGGCATGGTGGAGGTGCCTGTGTTTTTGCCACTCTTTGTTCACAGGGGAATGAGGACAGTTTTCTGTACACAGTATTCTGCCTTCCCCTTAAAACATCTGAGTCACACAGCTGTTTCCCAGTTAAATCAGACTCAGTCTGACTGTACATTAAGTTGTGTTATGCAACACAGGCTGGCAAACTTGTCCACTGATACAAACTGCACGGAGAAATCTGAAGATGGACAAAATCCCATTCCTCTGAAGAGTTTACTCTTCTTTATGTCAGTGACACTTCCATTATAAGCCCCTGCCTTGATTTGCAAAAGGTTTGGTCACCATTATTCCTCATTACAGTAGGCTCTGCCAAAGGCTGCTTTAAAATCTCCTTAAACCTGTGTAACAGAGCCCAGAGTAAAAGACATTCCCATGTGCACACCATGACACCTCAGGGTGCTGCAGCTGTGAACCTGCCTTGCCAGGCCTCTCTTAGTGCTGCTGCCACTGCATTTAGACCCCCAACAAAGAGGAAGGCAGTGGGTGCTTTCCGCTGCTGCTGCCTCTCCCTGCTTTGCTGGCAGAGGCCGCGTGTCCTGGTTTACATTGGCAGAAGCCAGCATAGCTCAGGGATGAATTTAGCCCTTGGCACTCCTTAGAGAGCTGACTCAGATGACTGCCCTTGAAAACTACAAGCTGGTCTCTTATTTAATTCTCCTGAGTGTCCAGATTTTATTTTATTATTTTAATTTTTACTTCTTGTAAAGCTTCGTTTTGTGTTTGGTGAGGGACCCTTGCTGTTTGACTCCCTGGGCTGTCCTGGAGTTACTGCAATAATAGAGTAGTAATAGTTTTCACCTGTACAGCACCTTATCCCAAAAGATCTCAAGTTCTTCTCAAAAAATAAATTCAACCTGATCAGTGGGCTAGCTGATAGGTAATATCCATTATTTTTTATATGAGAAAAAGAAAGTATGGAAGTCTTAGGTGGTGTGCTCAAAAGTGCATAGCAGATGAATTTCAGAACTAAGATGGAAGGTAAATACCACAGTTCCTTCCTCTGAAATCCACAGGCAAAAGGATGACCTCTGGATTTCTTTTCTTCTGCCAGCTGCTTCTGTGAATCACATTAAGGCACAACTAGATCAGTTTGTGCCTTGGATGTCTTTTGAAATTGATTGATTATCTCTGAATTTCGGCTCATATTCTGAATTGAGTGTCCTTCTGGTCTTTGCTTTGAGGAGGAAAGCTTGAAAATTATTTGGAAGGTACAGTAGTTTCCATAGCAGCGATTCCTAGGCAGTAGCTCAGGAACGTACCTGCACTGCTCAGTGTGCTACTGGCAGTGTCCAGTGCTACTGAGGGCTTGATCCACGTAACCCAGCAGTGGGAAGAAGTTGTTGGAATTCAGCCAGCCTGTCTGAGCAGATACCCTGTATCTGCTGTGTGTGTGTGTGTTAGTTGGGGGTCTCAGAAAGGACAAGGGAACCCCTGCTGCCAAATCTACAGCTAGAAGGGAATCCTCAGTTAAGTATAAATACCCGTAAGTACAAGCTTGGGAAGACTTGTGCTGTCCCAAGTAGGTGACAGGGTTGTGTTGTATGCATGTTTTGGCATTTGGGAGGATTGTACGTTTTGTGTTAGGAGGTGTCTTTTCAGCAACCAAACGTTATCTGTGCCTGGGTCTCCACAGAAGCGGAGACTCCTTGCACCGTTTCTGCTCACTTGCAGTTTTGCAGCATGCAGCACATTCCTTAGATTTTGAGGCACAAAAACTGGAGTTTGTCTTTCATACTGTGTGAATACTCCGGCTTTGGAGAGAGCTCTAGACAAAGACAGGAGAAAATAGAGATTTGCTTTAGAAATAAAATTCTGCTGCCCATTTTTCTGTTTCCCTATGAAACTGCTTCCTGCCAACTCTGCATCCGATGCACAGTTTGTATCGGAAGCAGAATTGGTTGGGGCAAGTTTGTGACTGTAGCTGGCATTTCTGTCATGCCTTGTGCTGAATGCACAGCCTCTCCTTGCATCCCGGGTGTCTGAGCAGATTAGGAGCACTGAGGGGAGGAGGGCCTTGGCAGTGAGCGCCAGAGGGGGAGAGCCACGGGCACACAACTGCGCAGCGAGCAGAGTTCGCTGCTCCTCCTCTTGGAGGACGCTTTGTTAAAACTGTGGTGGACATGTCTGAGAGACACTGTTGGCAAATACAGTCTATGAGTAAAATGTAGCTGCTAATGTGAGATTTCTGTGAAGCTGTAAAAGTTTTTGTCTAAACTAGTCTTGCATGCAACATGCAAGCATACCAACTTCTTTAAAAAAAGTCTTAACAGAGGAAACTGAAATCACTGGATTAGTTTGCAGTGTAGGAACTCTGTTTTTCTAATAACATTTGACTGAATTACCCTGCAATTCAGTAGAGCTTGGGTTTGTTTCTTAATCCAATCACCTCGTGACTGCTCTCTAAGCTTTCCCCTTCCTTTTCTATACTTAACAAGCAATTAAAATGAAACTCTCCTGTATTATTACTGTAAATAACATGCATGTAAGAGAAGAACTTACTTTTCAAATGTCACTGCTTTGCTCACTCCTGTTAGTTAAACTGTATTGCTTTGATAATTTAGTTTACTTCATTGGACTTAAGACAGCACGTGATTTTTTTCCCCTGACTAGTAGAATAAGTAAATGTGCAGTAATAAATAGATCTAATTGTGTTTGTCACTGACATAAATATGGAGTTTGCTCTTGCTTTAAATATCCATGCAGGTCTCTTAGCTGCATCTACTGAAGAAGACATAAACAGGTATGGGGAAGTTGCTAAGCTACAGAAATCTGTCCTTTCTGGAAGTTCCCAGCTTTCTGCCACAATTATTTCTCAGTATTAAATATAATATATAATATAAAAGTCCAGATTAATTGGAAAAAAAAGGTGCTTTCAAAACAAAATTTCAGTTCAAGCTAAGTGATTAATTCCAACTGTTCAATAAGGCTGTCTAATGTCATGCTACTAAAACATTCAGTTTAGACTAAGTTCCACTAAAACTCTTGCAGTTCAGAAAGTTTTTGATACTTTGTGACCTGCTTTAGAAATTTACTGAAAAGTTTCTGTAATTCTGAATTACAGAATTCCATTGCTCATGAAGTTTGAACCAATGACAGTAGCTGGATCCTAGGCAGGCCATGCTGCCAAACTGCATGAATGTCTTGTGAGCCCAGTAAGGCGTGACTTGGACCTCGGTAGGCTTTGGAGCAGGCTCTTTGTATGTGTTAATTCAGGGCAGCAATGCCTTGGCAAACCTCTGAGTGGGGTTCTGTAAAGATGGTTGTACACTATGAAGCTGGCCAGATGCTGTGATTTTTGTGATGAGGGTAAATATCAGCGAGGAATTGAGGTGGATTAGTCAAACTACCTTTTTACAGTTGCTAAGCTTTCAAAAGTGAAAAGCTGCCACTAAGCCACAAGACCCTTACCACAAGCAGCACCATGCTACTGTAACTGTTATTTAAATTATTGCAGTGGGAGGTATCTCTTAATAACCATATTAGTACGGAGTTGCTTAATGACTTCACAGGCAAATAGATAATTAAACCATTAAACACTGTAGAACTGAGAACTGTGTCCCCAGCGAACTTCGAAGTTGTCTGTCTTCTTAATGGAATGTGAAAGCCAAGCCTGGGTCTGAATCACAATGTGAAGTGGAAGGAGCCATTGGAGAACAGGGATCTAGATTTTTCAGCTTGAGCCCTTCTCCTGATTAGTCAGGTTTTTCTGAGTTATCTGCTTTGTAAACGTACCTGTAGATGTTTACATAAGAACAACAGAATTCATCGAGTCTTCACAGGAAGGGGTTTCTGTGTATATAGTAGTTTTTATCTTTACTTCCATGGGAGAACAATATGGAGTTCAATTGGAAGATACTGTAAGAGGATTCTAGTGAAGTCCTAATTCTGGATTTATGGGCACAAGATTTCTAATACTGCAGAGTTTTTGCAGTTTTAGTTAGCTGCATTTGTATGCATGAGATCAGGCAAAAACTGTGTTCTGAAACTGGCCCACTGGAAGGAAAGGTGGTGGTGTCTGTGTGTGTGACACTGAGAATGGGAAGAGGTGGGGACTTCAGTGAGGTTTCCAGTATTCCCAGGAACTCCAGGCATATATTGTACTTTTTTTATCTTGCAGATTTAAGGAGCACAAATAGCAACAAGAATGGCAAATGGTGTAAATCTCAGATGGCAAGATTTGCAGTAGTAGGGTTTTTGTTAGAAAACAAGAAGCCACGGATTTGGTCATTGGGACACATATTATTTAATGCACATTTCTGTTCTAGTATATGCATGTATCTTTTTTTGCAGGCTAAAATTAAGCATTTTGATACAGAACTTTAGCAGACCACAGTGTTTGTAAGATTAAAAGACAAGGTCATCAGGCTACAGGGCACCTTCAGTTTCATCCTCTGAAAATGAGTGAACATATTAAAAAGTTATGGGAGAGTTTTTATAAGCGAGTAAATTTGAATTCTGTAAAAAGACTTACTTCTTGTCACCTTTATGTTTTTATTAGATTTTTCAGTTTTCAGATAACATTTAAAAAAAAAAAACCAACAAAAACTAAAAGCCTCTGAAAAGGACCCTTGCCTGTAGCAGGAAGCGTAATCTCCCCGTTTCTCTCCTTCTCTCTCCTCTCTCATTATATGCTGGCATGAACACTCTGACATTGCTAATTGCCTCCACATTACACTGGCTGAATTCCAATAGTAGTGGCATAAAAATTAATGAACAAGACAGAGCTCACACATAAGGAACATATGGTGCAATAGCGGTCAATTGCATTCGAGTTTAAAATAATGTCTTGAGAGAATCATGATCAAAGCAGTTTCACAAAATGAAAAGGGCCAGATTCTACTTGCACTATGGATCTATGCTACCTCACTGTCCTCACTGAGAGTGTGAATGTGAACAAGGAGATTCCCCAAACTGTAAATAGAGAATGCCAAAAAGTTGTTTCATTTTCAAATGTAGTAGGAATTTCCCCCACTATTCTTACTGTGAAAAACAGTGTGAGTTAATTTTCTGCTGGGAAGCAAAGCTAGGGAAAAAATGTTCTTAGAAATGGAGAGAATTCTTCAAAGATGTTATCGCTGTCTCTGCTAACAGTGCCTTCACAGTGCGAGCTATGCAGTTTACAGAAAGGTGACACACAGTTATTTCCCATTATCCTAAAATGTGCAATTTAAAGTTAACACGAGTTAGTTTTATCTGTGTATATGCTTCTCGCAAAATCCAGATTTCAGGGCAATTAAGATAGTGTTAATACAAGGTACTCTCAAGAATCTTTCAAGTTGAAAGCTTGCTTAAGATTAATGTTAAAATTCAGGTTTTATTCTCTTGCCAAAGTACATGCTAGGTAACCTCTTGTTAACATTAACGAGAGTTAAATATTTGCACTCAGAGGAAAATAGACCCCAGATATGATACAAACTGTGCTTGTATTACATAATATAAATAAGCATTGCTTGTTTAATAGCTTTCACTGCATTATTATGGAACAAACTGCTACAATAGTATTGCAAGGTCTTACAATATAAGTTGATTTTTATTATGCTGGTGATTTCTTATCATGTTCTTTGTCTCCTGAGATTTGAACACTAACTTATACAGGACAAGTCCTACAACAGTTTAATGAATGACCCAAATAAATCACTGTATCAGTACAGAGTTCATATAAATGGAAAGGAGCTTTGTATCACTTCAGTGCCTGTTTCCTCAGCCAGATGAGGCACTTCAGCCCATTCCCCAGGTTAGAGCAGCCTGGGTGTTGCCCAAACTGAAATGTGGCTGCAGATGGCCCCACTGGGACATTACAGCCACTGGAGAGAGCTGGAATGCAGAAATGCTCGAGCCAGTCCCCAATATGCCTCCTGCTACTCTGCAGGAATTTCCTTGGGGCTAACTCACACTGGCTCATAGCCATTTCTACTTTAACTCCTAGCAGGATAGAGAAGAGTTAGGACAGCTTACTGGGGCGCTGGAAATGGATGGTAGACAGTTCTTTACCTGTCTGTATTTGAATTTTTCTCTGCTGCTTAAAGAAAGTGTTTCTCAAAGAATTACTGAACTATCCTTTTGGTAATCTAATCCTGAAGCAGTAATTGCTTCTCATCTGGATTCTCAGAATATGAGATAATGTTGATTTCAGTTGACCTTTTATTTACTTATTTAATGTTAAATAAAATAGTTAATTTTAAATTCTGGGCATAGCTTTGAGTTTTGCTTAAGACACAAATTGTATTTTAAACGAAAAATCATGCAATAGCTGAGGGCTGAGTTCAGTGCAATATAGTGGCTTCAGCATAACCCTTTGCATTTACAATGCAATTAGGTGCTATTCTCCTGCAATTAATGGGCCAAATGACGCTCCCACTTACTACAGCAAGCTTCCTGATATGGATCTGAGATAACTCAGATTGATACTGAGACTTATGGAAATGCCCTGTTCTGCAGATATGCAACAGGGACAGAAAAGCACCACCTGAGCTGCTGTTCCTTCTGCTCTTACCACGAGCTGGTTTTGGCCCACTGTGTCTTGGTCTATACATGAGGAAGCAGCCTGCCTCTCTTCTCTCCCTTTTCATAAAAAGAAGGCAAAGGGTACCAGATGGCATGTGTTACAGAGCTTTTCCTTCTAGCACAGAATTTATTTCCAAGATGTCGAATTGTGAGGATTCCTTCAGTCATCCCCCCAGAGTCACAGGTTTGGTATCTCGCCAATGGCATGTAATACACTTCCTGGCATGCTGTAGGAGAAGTAAAATTAGTTCAAAACTTCACTTTACTGTTGCGGCTTTTTTTTCCTGTGTTATTTGAACACACCTGGAACTGGATCAGTGTTTAAGATGTATTAACCATTTCATTTCTGAGTGGGCCATAGCCTCTCAGCCTGCTTGTAGACTTGGACAGTTGTCAAAGTGTGAACACTGAGTCTTGTTCCTTAATGCCACATGCAAGTATCACTCATGCTTGGTTCTGTTTCCTTGGTATGGACTAAAACATTGGGAGGTAACTGGAAGTGACCTTAAAAATCCTTCATTTATGTAGCTTTTCTTATGAAAATATTACTGGTAAAATTTATTTTTCAGGAGTTGGGGCTTCCAGGTGTGGTTTCAGGGTNGGTGACCTTAAAAATCCGTCATTTATGTAGCTTTTCTTTATTTTTCAGGAGTTGAGGCTTCCAGGTGTGGTTTCAGGGTTGCTTTTGTAGACAAAAGAGGAAAAAAAACAAACTAGAAAAATCAAGTGAGCAATTATTGTAGGTTGTTTCCCTTAATGTTTTCAAGTGAATTTAAAGCCATGTGAAAAAAATCCTCATTAAATAGTTATTGCAACCCAGTGTTTATTATATACTAATAGATACTCCTCTGGTTTGCAAATTTGGGTGCAACTTAACAAGAAAGTTTATCTCAAGGGGACTTCAGCAAAAAACTTCATTTAGGTATTGGGACATGGCAACTAAATTCTTTGGCATTTTCTTGCTTTCTTTTCTTTCCTATAGACAAAATTTTTTAGCTATGTTATGGGTATGAGTATTTGTTTAATATTATGAGGAAAACTTTTTTGTTCTATCCCTCTTACACATTCTCTTGTCATTTTATGGTGTGCTGCACTGTTATCTCAAGAACAATACACATCACACTGTATGCATGTAGTTGAGGGCATGTTTATATGAAAAAGGAGATTGTTTCTGTCTTGCTATAATCCATGTTTGTACAATTCTTTCAATGTCTTTTAATTGTTTTGAACTCTAAAATGAAATGACTTCTAGATAAAATGAACTTTCAGCTCTCTCCCTTTGTGACAGATTCCAGAGCGTCTCTACCTCAAGGCACGTTTGGTCACCATTTTGCCTTTGTGACCCTTCCTAACCTGTACCACTCAGCAGGCTAGCACTAATGTCAGTACTGTTTACTTGGGCAAGACTGATAGCATCCAGGTGGAGTTTCCAGTCCTCTTTTTTCCTTTTTTTCTTTTTTTTTTTTTTCCCTTTCCTTTTTTTTTTCCCCCCTTTTCTTTATACAGCCTTGGAATACATACCCTAAGCAAAGAGTCAAGCAGCAGACTGTTTTGCAGATCTGCCAGGTTTTTACTTTACAAGTCAGTTAACATTGTCATTTTCTTTTGCACAAACACAGGATGAAACCTCCAGTCAGTGGGACACTGCATGGCTTAACTGACTTCAGTGGTGTTACACTGCTCTGAGGTGTACTAAGGATCTGGCATGTACATCTGAATTTTTCCCTTTATTTGACCTTTTCTAAATACATTTTCTTTACACTTTGTGGTCAGCTTGTAGTCCTCACTTCTCACTGAAATACTAACACCAGCACACTTCATTTGAGTTAATCACTTGTATGCTGAATTAGTGACACCAGTTACTCAAATGCCTTTTCCCTGCTTTTGTTTCATTATTTCATCTAGATGAACAAGGTTGTTCAAATTAGTATAAATCAGTCCACTTACAGCTTTTGACACTTGCAATTTAGGTACTGAATTACTGTCCTTGACAGCTGAAAGTTGCACGTTCTCTGAATTTAAGACTGGAATGTAATTCTTGGCAATTAATAATAGATCATTAGAAATACTCTGAAAGTATCTACAATTGAACTGTAAAAGCGGTGTGGCTGATCAGAATCCTACTGAGTGCTGCAGCAGCGCCTGTCAGGGAGAGAATATTTAACAGCGAGTGCTTGCCTTCCTCTGCAACATCAGCTCCTCCAGCCAGCATAAAAGCAGGGTGGGAAAAGTCCCTGGTCATGTCTTTGGAGACCAACCTCTGCAAAGAGCTTAAATACCATTAGTGTGGCAAACTGTGCCGGGTACTTCTCCCAGCCAAGTGCAGGAAGTCCAGGATAACCCCAGTGCTCGACTGAGGTTACATTTCTTTAATGCACGGAGATCAGGAGCCTGCCACTGGAACGCAGCGTGAGGCTCCATCCTTTGGCTCCAGCTGCACAGCTCGTGATCTTACCTCATTTCCAGATAACAGCTCATGTGGTAGCTGTTTCTCCAAACCTTTAACTGGAGCTCCATGTCGATACCTGTGTGGGTTCCTGGAGGAGACAAACAGATGCAGCACACTGAATTTTAGAGAGAAGTTGCTGAATGAATTATTTGCCCATTCAGAAAAATACAGGTTTGTCAACAGGTGCAAATCTCTAGAGATGAAGCTTTGTAAACATATTTTACTTCCTCACTTTGGTCTTGAAAGTGATTTCCTGATTATAGGAGTGGTGTGCAGTATTCCTTCCTTCTGTGCTCACCTGATAGCATGACAGCATCTTTGTAACTCTGCCACTGAGGGTTTGTGCACCTACGACCTAATGCTGAGATGTTAAAGCTAAGCAAAGAACCCCAAAATAACAATTTGCTGTTTTCCAGTTTTAAACTTAAAATAAAATGTCTGAATTTGTTTCTGATTAGAATTGCAGAGCTGTTTTACACATAGGTGAGTCTTTCATTGTCTATTCCATGTTAGGTTGGTGGTTGGTCTGTTTAGAAGCTGAAGTTCCCTGCAGTAGGAGAAAAAACCTGTTTATTGTGCCTATTTTCTTGTGAAAGTGAGTCACACGTGCTTTTGTTACATTCATGGCAGTTGATTGAAATGCGGAGCGAGAACTCATTTCTGAGAAGGTTTGTAGCATTTGTGGACTTGTTATAAAATACCCATCCAAGAAAATAGTCAAGATTTAAGACTCAAAATTTATTTACTGCAGAATAACATTGTTTTGTTGTTACTTACTGTGTCTTTGTGCAGGTGTACAGTCACTCTTGCTGCTTTTATCACTGATAACATAGTAGGAGCTAATTTTAAATAAGTTTGAAAGGGAATGTAAACTAAGAAATCTGAAGTTTTATGCTATTATCTTGATTTGGTGGTGTTTTCTTCAGTATGTGTGGAGGCAAGAGAGAAGGAAGGGAGAAAAGATGATGTTTACTGAAACTAATCTTCCTAGGCCCCATGTATCAACATTTCGGTAGAGTCCTGTGCAGAACTAGGCAGAATATCTGCTTTAGGCTCCTGCTTTGAAGCACCCACAGAAGGAGCCTCTCCCTCTGCCCTGAAGATAGAGGAAGCCTGGACAGAATAAACTTTCAGAATATCCTCTGCTGATGCTTACTAATTGTTAAAGAAGTCAGGAAACTGTTGTCCTAAAAAAAGCTTACTGAAGTTTCATTCATTTGAATGTATGGTTTTCAGAACTTTACAAGCAGTTAAGTAATGGCACAACAGCACGAGGCTGGCTCTGAAACAGCCCCTGGTGCAGCCCAAGGTATTTCTTGCTTCCCAAGAGGGCAGGTCCCTGCACAGGCAGTCGGGTGGAGAGAGAGGTATCCCCACCTGTAGTCACACAATTGCTTGGCAGAAGGTTGGGAATATGGTCCAAAGTCAGCATTTGGCCCATTAGGCCAAATTCTCTGGAAAACTGTCTAATAAATAGATGTAAGTCTAAAGGTATTTGAGCTTAAACTTGCATTAAAAAGTTTTCCTTTGTTATGTAGAGAACCATTCCAAAACTTTTGTTATTGACTGCTACTGAGGTGTGTTATGTTTTCACATGTAAGATTGATTCAGACAATGCTTCTGCAAAAGTTAGGTGGTTACTTGCAATGCTAAAATAGACACTTGCTCAAAAGAGAAGACATGTCTGGTTTCATTGCTACTTCAGAAACTAAAAGAAAAAAGAAAAATTTAAAATTACACCGTCTAAAAGGTCTTGCATCATGCCTAAGGTCATTAGCATCTGGCTTTGGGAAGCTGCCAAAGGGAATGAATTTCAAAGACTGAGACTATTAGCTGAGAGCCTGCCAGTCCCGGGAGGTCTTACCTCAGTCTTAGAGCAAGAGCTTCCTGGCAGATCTTAATAGCTGTGACAGTACTTTGAGTGCGAGGGTATCACTTAGGAGTGAGTCTAGAACTACACAGGACTTGGAAGAAACTTTTGTAACGCAGTGAGTGGCTCCAGGAAGCCACCCGAGCCCAGCAAACGGGCAGTGTGCAGGTGTTGCCTGCTCACAGAGGTTCTCTCTGCTCCGGGGGAAAACAGATGCTTTTCTGCACCTGCTCTACTTTCAGCCCAGCTCAGAGGAATGCACTGCATCAATCTTGTACAGAGGTGACCAAGGCAAGGTGAATCGGCAGGGTCTCTTCCCCAGCCATGAACAGGCAGCTCTCTAGATGAGCACTGCTGTATATAAACCCTCAAGCCAAGAATAGGCAGTGCATATGTGTAGCAGGCACTGCTCCTGCTCATCCTCCAAACATTTCTCCAGCCAAAACCTCCAATCTCTTCTAGCTAACCTGAAATGAGTCACAGTCAGATTGTTTCATAAAGTCCCCTGTCTTTGTCAGGCACTGAGGAATGCATCTGTGGTTGCACATTATCTGCTTGTTAATGTGACACTGCAGATCAAAAAAGGCGCCCATCCCTTCCAGCAGCCTTTAACAGATGCAGTAGGGAGGTCAGAGGAATGCAGGCTCTTCTGGGGTACAGATAGCTGCCCAAGGGTGTGCTTTGGAGCATGTACATCTATTTTAAAAGGGGAGTGTGTGTTTTAGTACATATGTAAAACCAAAAAGAACTTGGGCTGAGGCATTCAGGAAGTGAACTACCAAAAAACCCCAAGAAATAAACCCCCTAATAAATAAATGAAGCAAGCCTGCAAGTCAAATGCATCACTGGTGTAATGCCTTTCCTTCAGTGCTTTGTGTCCCTTTTCCAGTGTACTTCTCTTCTCAGTGTCAGTTTTTGCCTCCAGACATTAAAAAGCTGGTGTCCTCACCATGTTACTGATGGAAGTATTTCACTGATGGCAACATGAGTGAGCATAAGCACAAACATATTTAAATGGTTCACCAAAACCTGCCTTGCTTCACTTTCAAGTTCACCCTCCTGTTGTTCTCACCTATTCTTAACAGATCACTGGCAATCCAGGTGTAATAGAAAGAAGTGCCTAAAATCACTTGCATGGCTGTAGAAGTATAAAAAGAAACATGAGACATTTGTTCCAATAGTGTATTGGTGTTGCAATACATAGAGATGAAATATATCTTCTTCACATAAAACCCATCATTGTTCCTCAGAGATAACTTGTGGCTCATCACTCTTCTACGTGAGATCATTGCAGAGCAGAATGAATTTCACAAAACATAGTGCAGGTAACTCTGAAATGGGAGGGATAACTGTCTTGCTTTAGCCTCAGTAATGATGACTGCTCTCAGTTCAGTTCCCATATGGATTCAGTTTAGTTCTCACATGGGAAGGTGTACACATTGCTAAAAATGGCATCTTTTTTCATGGATCTTTTTTTTCCGGATAAATGAAATCATAGTCAACAGGCTCAGGGAAAACAAGGATTTGAGTGAGCTGTGAAAAGAAAACATGTTTTTCTACAGTTGGTCTCTCCAGGGCTAGATTTAGGTGGTAGATGGGACAGGGTGGGAAAGCATGCATTGTCTGCAGGCCTCTCAAATGTCTGTTTGATGCCTTTCCTCAATAGCTAAAATAAGACATAATTTTAACTATCTGCTTGTGCTATCATAGGCCCTGTGGATTTTGTTGTATGATTAGCCAGAGAATTTTTTGCAAGAAATAGCGAAAAACTTTTTCATGTGGTTCAGGTTTGTTCAGTTAGGTTTTAATTGCACGTTCAGTGGCATCCTTTGTGCAGTTTCATCTGTAAAGTGAAAATTTTAAAGCGACACACAAGTCACTGAAGTAATTAAAAAATGTTAACAATCTGTTTCTGTTTTAAATTTAACTTTAAAGAAACCATCTGAATCTGAAATTAAATATTTTTGACAAAGACTAAGCAGTTTGATCCAAAATAAATTTATGAAGAGCTGCTCAAATACTTTTTCCGAACTGTAATTGGAAAAGAACTTGTCCATCTTTTTGCTGTTAAGTGAAAGTCTAGTTCATAGTTCTTAAAAATGCAATTATTACAATTTTTTTTTTTTTAATCTGAAATGCTGAGAGGCAAGTTTAAAGGAGCTCAGTGCCTGTGCTACTCCTGCTGTAGCTGCTTGGGGCCAGGTACTGGCATTGCTAATTGGGTGTGTTTTTTGCCTAAGGCAGCACAGCAGGACGCTGGTCCTGGTGTCCCCTCCGTGTTCCCTCCGTGTGTGCTTGAGCAATGCTTGTTCTTCCTGGGAAAGAACTGTTTGATTTCAGACAGGAGGAGCAAATGCTCTTTAATATGGATGTCTTTCTTTTCCCAAGATTACTGTTACTTCATTGGCTCATTTATTTGTCGGTCGTGTTTCCAAGTCCAGCTGAGTGTTCAGAGCTGGGTGATTTCCAGTCCTGGCTATGGTTGGTAGCCACCTGAGCTTTGCAAACTGCACGGCTTTGGTAAACGCTTGCTTCAAACTGCATTTATTTAGTAGAGAGATGACAAAGCAGGTATCTGCTGTACTCCTGGTCACAAGTGTTGTTTACATATGCTCCTTGGGCCAGTTTTTCTGATTATAACTGGCTCGGTGTGATGCAACACTTTAATTGGTACATAAATAAGCAGCGTGTTCCACTGCTAATAGCTGGACTGTACAGAGCAGTTTTTAATTAGACTAAAGAAGCTGCAGATACTGGCATTGTCACAAACTGGCTTTCCAGCAACTTATTTACATTACAAAATCTCTATGAACGTAGCTTGCATCCCCCCCTTCCTTATAAACACGTGTTTCTCATTCTGTGGGGCAGATGCTTCACAATGAATGTCATCCAGGTAATGTAGTCTGGAGAAAGCGTCTTGATAAACAGTATATGAAATTTCTATGGCTAGAAATAAGTTTTTAGAGCTTTCTAAAGAAGGCTATTTTTAAAAATAAACGTATTGCAAGGGCTGTGCTTTTTCTCTTTAGTGGCCAGTGTAATATGATGGTTCAGCACAAAGACATCTTTTTCAAAGTGTCTAGAGAAAGAGTTTGTAAAGGCAATTGGGACTGTACCTGTACCCTGCTGGTTTTATAAGCAGCAGTTGCCACTCACTTCCTAAAATGGAGCTCAGGAGAATGTGCCATTCTTAAGAAGAGGATGAAGCCACAAAACTGACTGAATGAAAGGCTGTCTCTGTCCCAGGTTTATTGTATAATTTTGGGTAAATAACAAATTTACCAGATTGTTAAAGGGAGATAATGCTTATAGTGAGGGTTGAGATGTTTTATTGGTGGGGTTTTTTTAATAAAATATGTTGAAATTACTTGAAGAGAATGGTGTCAGAGGTATATGGAGTTTATTACAGATCTGATATAAACTGTATTTCTGGGAACTAAACAGATTTATAGCAATGAGGATTTTAATGTATATAGCAATGAGGATTTTTATGTATTCAGAGTATAAAAGGGCACCTCATTTAGTAGTCCTTCTTTACTACAGGGAAGATTAAAGATCACACCAAGTATTTAATTTCTATTTGAAATGGCAACAGTTTTTTAATAGAGATTGTGCTGACAATACCGCAGCTTCATTTTAGCATGAATGATTTCAGAAGATAGCACTAAATACTCAGGCTGAATTTAGTGTTTCTTCCCTCTTCAGGTTTTTGTCTAATGAGTGTGGAGTTTTAGTGCTCCTTTAATCGGAAGTCACAGAGGCTGAATGCCAGCCGCATCTCCTGTTTGTGGAAGAGGCAGTTCAAAAAGAATATTTTCTTAATAATCTGTTGGACAAGGAGCGTATGGTAGAGCCGTACCTGGGTGAAGAGTTTAATGCAGAAAAATTTATGACAAGCTGGGGGCTTTGGAGCAAAGCATGTGGCTGGACTAATAAAAATGTCTCAGTTACTGCTGGAGGGCTTCATCCTGCTTCCCTTCGAGCAAGCGACACAAGTCACACTGGCTGTGCAAGGCAGGATAAAGGCTTCCAGCTTGTGGACACCCTCAGCAGGAGGGGACACCTGTCCCAGCCATTGAAAAAAGCATCAAAAGTAATCCTGAGCTGCCATTAACCCCATGCTGCTCCAGTAGGGGCTGTCGCAGCATTGTGGCCTTTAAATCCTATAGGGCAGTGACCATTCAGCTCTTCTCTCTAGGAGCCCCAGGCTCCTTCTTGCCACCACTGTATGGTTTATTTTAACACTAGGACAACATAAAAGAGAAAAGGAGGTTTGTGAGAAGTCACACAAACCGTGTGTGTGTTTAGTGTACCTGAAGGCTCATTACTTCCTTGTGGTAATCCTGCCAGGCCTCCTCCTTCAATCACTTCTGTGTCGGTCTGGCAGTCAGCTTCCTGCAGATATTATACCCCAAACCACTGCTCCATAAGAGACTTCTGTTTCACACCTGCCACCCTTCTTATAATTGTATGATTTCGCACCTTGTTCTAGCCCTGGCACTCCTCCAAGCAGTTCCCAAACGTGCACTAAAAAGTGGTTGGTCTTGAAGCACTTTTCTTCTTTTCCACTTTTCATGCTATGCATACTTCCCTATTATTTTAAACCACGGTATTAATGGAGGGAAAGCCCAGGTCCAGGGCTTCAAAGTTACTAACAGGGCAGCTCTGGTTTCACCCCAAAATAGGCTTGTGCTTGTTCAAGTGCATTTCAAGAAGCATCACTGATAAAATTTAAGGGACTCAGTAGCCAATACAACACTTAATTCACATCGGCTTTGTGTTTCTTGAATTGCTTCTATCTGTTGCAACACTCAAACATTCCCACAAGTTATTTACTTCTTAAAGTTGCTAGCTGTCTGTGGCACCCCAGCCACTTTAACCAAGTCTAGTGTCCAGATCACCCAGAGAGATACAGCTTGAGCTGACAGTTCAGCTCCAGTCTGAACACATTTAAGCTGATAATTTCTAGTATTCAAGTCTGTTGTTAATGCTGCCTAAATACCGGCTAGGAGAGGCTCTGTTTCTTCTATACAGCCTCCTGTCAGAAAGCTGAGACGGGGATTGGCAGAAGGAGGAAAGGGGCTGGAAGGCCTGTAGGCAGAGAAGGGGCTCTGTGCTGGAAGTCTGCTCTGTATCCTGGGTTCAGAGGAAGGCAAAGTGGTGAGGAGATGAGAGGAGGGGAACTGCGGAGGCTGCCTGGGCAATGGGGCAAGGCAGCATCGGAAAATAAATGAGAGCTCATGGCAGATGCCAATTCCTCAGCCAGCTATTCTTGGCAATGAATACAAAGGTTAAAGCAAGGCAAAGTTATATTTATTTATATATGTGTGTGTATGTATATGTATGTATATATTTTATTTTTAAAAGGTTTCTCTTATTTCCAGGTTTTAAATTATTTCAGATGCTGCCTCTATTGGAGGTGCTACAATAACTCAAAGCTTCACAGAGACAAATCTATTATGGCTTATATCACAGGAATGCCCAGAGGCCTCTTGTAGGGACAAAGCCCCATTGTGTCAGATGTTATGGAAACATCATGTATATCTTTGATTTATGGTGGATTTTGAATCACCCTTAATAGTTTAATATTTCTTCCCATCAGTAAGTTTCAGTTTTCAAGCTTTGAAAGGGGCTTTGAAAGGGCTTTTCTAGGTTTGGGCAAAAATTTCTACAGATCACTACAGCCACCTCTGCATACAATTTCTATATGCCACCATTGGCAAATACCAACAGTAGGCAGTAAAACTAGATATAAGTGATACTGAGAATGTATCACAGTGGTAGATTTGAACACTAACTGTAAAAAGAGTCGGAAAATGAGATTTTTCTTTTTTGTGAAGTAATCTTAGAATTGAAATGTCCCTTTGCTAGCAAAGTATTTAGACATTGTAACCAAAAATGAGGGAAGCAGAAATGCAGTGAAAACACTGAAGGATCTTTTGGAAAAACTCGGTGTAACACTTTCAGGTAAGTATTGTCAGTTTTATTTTTTCCCCAGTAACAGTAGGATTTGTCCTAGGTGCTGCTAAGCTGCTTTTGTGGATATGATAATATAACAGACATTAGGTTGACTGTACAGTGTAAAGTTGTCCTATTGAACATACCAATAGTGGGAGAGTTGCTTGTACAATTTAGCAGCAAACTCTGTAAATAATCTTTGGAGTCACTAAGACTATTAATTTATTTTAACAAGTGCTTCTGTAAAGCCATAGCTTTGACCAGGAATGGTAATTTTATTCATTATGTGAATGCAGTAACTTTGAATTTGTTCAGCATAATAAAATAGCATCTGCTGTGCATGAATGTTGGAAGACATTTGGACTATGGCTGCGTAGAGTGATGGTTTGTGGTAGCCAGAATTCCAACATTTTTGTTAATGCCACTCACATCATCAAGGTATATCCAAAGCTACCACCATGTAGCCAGGCAGCTTTCACTGCAAGTTTCTCACATATTATCCTTCTGCACTCCATTTCTAAACTCTTATCTCCCTTGTCCATAGCCAAAAGCTACTAACTTGGAACAAAGTTCAATCAAGACCCAAACATAATGAAGAAGGAGAAATCACAAAAGATGGGAGTTAATGGCTGCGGCTACCGCTGTGGATCCTTTTGCCACAGGCTCTGAAAGTCTGGAAAATTAATCAAAGTTCAATCAAGGATGTATGATATTGCGGCTGCTGCTGCAGCAGTGTCTGGTGTCACCTGGGAGCTGTCCATTAAAAACAGCTCACTGCAAACCGTCCTGGTATCGATGTGCTATCCTGGTCGGAGGGGGTAGTCAGATGCTACTCCAGGACATTGCTATGCCTTCTGCTTTCACTCCTGGGTAAACTTTGAAAGTTCAACACGTATTTTAGACATAAAAAGAACAGGCACATATCTGGAGTAAGTTAGTAAAAGAGGCAGTTTTAGAGAAATCTACTAATGGAAGATAGGTGACCCTTTCAAGGAAGTTTTCTTGGAGTGTCACTGTAAAATAGGAGCTGAAATTTTCTTCTAATCAATTAGAAGAGTATGTGGTTGGGAAGAGATTAACTTAGATTCAAGGTTGTGGTTAAAGCATAAAACTGTAAGAAAAGTCTTCAGCGGAGTGGGAAACCTGGTAAACAAGCCTCTATAACAAGCATTGATTGTCATAGGAGTGGCAGTACTTTAAATGTGGTTGTTAAACTCAACCATTTGGTCATAAATTTGTAGCTGATGAGCTTGCAAAAGAATCTTCAGTAGATAAATTAGTAATTTTTTTTGCAATAATTCTTCATCCAAAAATTTGTTTAAAAATTAGACTGTTTGCTTTTTATTTCATTGCCTGGGAAAAAGGTGTCCTGTAACTTGTTTGATGTTTATGATTAAAACTTGGCAACAGTTGTAGGCAGGGAAAATTCATCTTTCATTTTATCAGTCTGCCACTGAGACATGTCCTAGTCATCTCTCTAATGCTCTAACACTCCCATGAAACAAAGCAAAATTGCCACCACTGGTATTACTGCTGCGTTACTCATCAGTTGTTATATGCCATGGTTTAAACGGTTGAAAACCACTACCTGGTATTACAGAACGAGAAGGACAGAAAAAAGAGGAGAAAATAAAAAACAAAGCCATAGCCAAAAGGACGGAAGAGGCTGGAGGCTGTGAAAATAAATACAAAGCTCCACAAAGCAGGTGAAGGGTCTCCTGTATTGGTAGGATTCATCATCTTTGGGGAGAAAAGAACAAAGAGCATTACTGTTTCAGGTGTCACATTGCCAACTCTCCTTTCTTTAACCATGTGAATATGAGTGGCTACCAGTTTTATGGCAGGCATTTTATTCTGACTTTGACACACCTCTGGCCCGATGTCACACCCTTTGGCCCCGGGGCACAATCGTGGTTCCTGACTGTTCCTCTTATGACAACACCAAGTCTCTGGAATTCTGTCTCAGCCCTTTCAATCAGATAGCATAAACATGTCTGTCTCCCCATTGTATTTCTGCCTGGTTCATCAGAATGGCTCGACTGAAATTACTGGTATTCTTTTGATAAACCATTAGTGTTAGAAAGGGGGTTGAATTTTTTTTGTCAATTACTAAATCTTGGTGACAGGCAGAAACTGCCTGTTAAAACTTGTGTTGTAATTTGAGGATTAAATGCTGCACCTCTGAGAAACATCAGTATCAAAACTGATTTGCTCTAAGAGACTTAACGTTGTTAGGAGCTGTGGTCTGACGGGGTAGATTCCTTCGTAACAGAGTTAGCAATTAAATGTTTTAAACTCCTCACAGGACTTGCAAGATTAGAGGGCCGTTGGTAAACTTGTGCAGAAAGGGCCACGTGTAGCCAATACAGCACCCACCTTAATCCCTGACAGTGAAAGACTTCAACTCCCATTATTGTTTGGTTATTAGATAAAATTAGAAAATTGCATTTCGCTTGGTAACACCTTTCTCATCTTTGGGAAATTCTCAAAGAACTCAGCTTTGCAAATTCTTATTTTTTGATAGGACTCTCATGCAAACTCACCCCAAACTAGACTGACCGTGCGAAGAAAGATGGGCAGAGCTGCCAAGAACCTTTGGGGATGTTATTCTTGTTGCAGCACTCCCATCTCACTCTTTATAGCCCATCTCTAGCTAGGTGGGTATCTCATATGACACTTGTATATGAAAAAATGATTTAGACAGAAGCTGCATGTTTCATTGCAGGTAAAAACATGTAGAAAGGTAGAGAACAGAACCAATTTAAGCAGTTTTCTATCTCAGCCCGGAGTGGGGGGCAGTGGGAAGAAGGAGCAAAAAGAGTCTTTTAGTGCAGGCTCTCCAGAAGGATCTAATAAACCAAATTTGGACATTTTATAAATGCTCTCAGGTCCTAGAATGAAATTGTAAGCATTCAACAGAAAGGCCCAGTTATTACAGAATTGGGTGAACTCACCACTGTGGCATATGTGAATGTGCTCTCATTAGGAGAGATGAAATGCTGTACTTGTTTGTCATCAAGTATATGCTAAATGTCTTTTGTCTCTTTTGTTCAGTTCAAAGTAGCATTGAAGGGAGAAGCTAAAACTCTAGAAAGTGAAAGAGTGGACTAGAGTAGTACTTAAGAAGGTTAATGCTGTCAACAGGTCAGGCGGGGCAGTGTATAATTCTGGTGATCCTAAGGTACCTCCAAAAAGATTTACATAAAGAATGAAGAATCCAAATTGGAGAGCCAAAATACCCAACTACAGAAATCACTGGAAGCATAATTACTCCATGTTGTATAAATATGGTACTCTTGATGCTGAGAGATTTGTCTTGAAAAAGGCTGTAACTTAAACACCAAACTTTATTAGATGCAGAAGTATTATATAATGAAAATTTTTGGAGACAAATACACTGTGACATAAAGCAACCATTAATAAGTGTTAAAAAGAATCTTGCTGTCTAGGCCAATCCTAATTGTTATTTGCAGTTTCTTGATCTTAGTGGCAGTCAGTGGAGAGGCACCATTTCACTGGGATGGGTTGGTGGTACTGGTGTTGCTGATGTGTCTCTGGGTTTGCCATACACACTTTTTTAAATGTTAGCATTTTGTAATGGCTTCACTACTGTTTCGGGCTACAGAGAAGTAATGCAGAGAACAGTTAGATGAAAATTAGTGGTGAAGCAGGGGTGCAAATGCAGAGAGTATTCAATAAACTTATTTTTGTTGGATTCAATTTGTCTAATTACCCTAAAGGGGATGTAAGCAGCAAGACAGGGATAAACATTTAAACTCTGGGTAAACTGTTAGTAGAAAACAGTTTCAGATGCTTTATAGCTCAAGGTACCTTACAGAATCAGCCTATGTGGAAATACTGAACAAGAGATTTGAGTTCTCTGTTGCGTAGTGAGAACTGGAGTGCCCAAACTGTCCTTCCACGGATCTTAGGAAACTTTATCAAGTACTTTGTGCCTTTAGCAGGCCTGTTTGCAGTTTGACTAGTCCTCAAAACCTGTGCTGCAGCACACTAAGTTTAACTCTGTTTTCATCTTCATGTGCACGGGTTTGTTAGATTTTAAAAAACCTTGAACTTACAAGTTGTTTGAAACCCACAGCTGTCTTTGTCTTGCTGACAGGTTATTGTTTCTCCTCATTTTCAAAGTCTGTTTCCTCTTTCCCCTTCTACTTCCCCAAAACCTTGTGTCCCTACTGTCCTGGACAGGAATTCCTACTCCTGTTGGCTTTTCTCCCTGAAAGGTGACCAGGGCCCAGTGGTACAATCATGGGGCTGACCATTGCTTCACATTTCTTCTGAGAGGTGAAATGTTTAATCCACACATCTCTCCAAGGCAATAAGTGAGCAAAGCATTAAATTAGTGCTAAGATCTTTGCCAGCAGTGATTTAAGTAAGAGGGACATCGTGTATTATGTGATTGGAATTTAGGCCAAGCAGGCAGGACACGGAGGTTAACGCCGTTGTGCAGCGAACTCTGGGAGAAACAGCGTGAGGCAGCAGCGTGTGGCTGGGGAATTCAGAATTTACATGCCCATTTGCCTAGAGATCACAGTGGCAGACCAAACCTACTCCCAGTGTTTAGTCAGTGCTTGGTTATTTTCCTGATACTCTCTTTAGAATGATTTTTTGGCATCAAACACCAAAATTCAGGTCATGATTGAAATGTAAGAGTCAGGAGAAATCTTTTCCTGGTGATTGTATTGCACTTTGTGCTGTATGACTCAGTTTTGTTTGTAGTGATTCCTTACAGTTAATACCCATTTTTAAAGTACCCTAGATAATAAAATCAGTTAAGAGCAGCAGCTTTTTGTTTATAGTCAGTTCCATGTGTTGGAGCTCTTCTCAAAATCATAAATACTCTTGCATTTGGTTAAGAAGTTTTAGCACTTCACAATCTGCCCTACATCCCCCTACGTTCGTGCTGCTCTGAGCACACAGGCTGAGACACGGAGAAGGAACAGGCTGGGGCAGGTGGGAGGAGAAGGCTGCTTTCCTTGGGCTGCATTGTTACACTGTGATTTTAGGTATTTGTTATGACACACGTGGAGTTCAGACCTGGGGACCCTTTTCCTTTGCCCTCAGCACTGTCCCTGAGAACGTAATGAGGTGCTATAGTTTCCTCAAAGAGCTTACAATTTACATAGATTTAAAACAAAAAAAAAAAAAAATAGTAATTCAGAAGCAAGGAAATACAAATCAGTTTAAATAACTTACCTGAGGTCAAACAGCAGTTCAGTGGCAGGGCCCCAGGTGAAGTCCAGGACCTCTGTCTCAAGGCGGGTGCCCTGTCCCAATGTCTGTTTCTTTTCACAAGAAACTGGTTTTCCAGGAAGCTGGAAGAAGATATAGGGAAGTCACCCTCTGCCTTCCATTTTGGTCATTCTTAAGATACATCTTGGTAATCAAGCTCTGTACAACTGAGCTTGAACTATGAATCAGCTGAAATTACAAAAAAAACCCTGTTAATGTACTAGTATTCCTTTAGAAATTCACTTTTAGATACAAACCATGCCTTGCCCATGTCATGTTATGCTAGGGATCGTTGGATTTTGCTAAAAGGTGCACAGGTAGTAAAACACTGAAAAATTGCTAGTCAGAAATAGTGGACAATTTAAAAAGAGCATGAATATGCTCCCATTAAATATTCATTGAAAAAGCCTGAATAATGAAAACAATGCTTAAAATAAAAGACTGCGAGTAGATAATTAATTAGAAAACAGTAAATTGGTCTTAAATTGTTTGCTATGGCTAGTTAGCCCATTTAATAAGAATTATCATCTTCCAGGCAAATGGCACATAGCTAGTAAAGAGGTTTTTCCTGGGAACTCGCTAGAGGGGAGAGCAGCTCTCCACACATCTACGTTTTAGTCACTTATCATTTTGAAGTCAATTCAGAGCTTCTGGCAGTTTATGTAATCTTAAGCCACTCTTCTCACCTTGGTTGCAGAATGCTCTATCATGTTGAGTCCTTTTTAGTTACATCACTGCTCATCTCATTAAGAAGGAAATACAATTTTAGCGACAAGGTGTGCCTTTGGCTTTGAGTTAACATCTTGAGAGAGCAGTTAGGTTTTGTGCTCATCACAGAGCAGATGCTTTTAAAACTCTGCTGTTAAGAATCAGTTCGAATAACATGTTTTTGGCCATGACTTCTTGGGCACTTTTTCCCACAGTTTACAAGACTGGTGATAATCCACGTGTCCTGCCTTGTGTCCCTGAGAGAGAAGTGCCTGGAGCATCTTGTGGGGCCCAGAGGTGGCACTGGAGCCTCCGTGTGGTGCTCTCTTGGGAATGGACCCAGTCACCACTGGTGGCTGACTCTTGCCACACTCGAGTGCTTTTTGCCAGAAGTATCTGGC
Organism: Oriolus oriolus; assembly: GCA_013400235.1. NCBI lineage: Eukaryota > Metazoa > Chordata > Aves > Passeriformes > Corvidae > Oriolus > Oriolus oriolus. The sequence goes on from VXBT01001421.1 coordinate 421,504, forward strand.
AGACTGTTCTAGGAAACTACATCCCCCTCTCTGTTTTTCCATCTTGTTCAGTAGCTTAGCAGGAGAAATAAGGTGTAGAGTGGGGAAACCTAAGGATTTAGGAAAGCATATGCTTCATGTCATGCTCTGTAGGACCAGATTCTGGGATCATGTTGGCCTTATCCTGGTCTGATTCCAATTACTGCCGTGCACTTAACATTAACTAGTATTTGGCTAAATGTAAATCAACTTCTCCTTAAGCATTGTGCGTTTATCTAGTGAACAGTAAACAGGATTAGTAGAAGACAACTAATAAACCAACAATAATCATATGTTAGCTGTCTTCTCCCTACAGCCATCTTATTTCCTGCTGCCTTTCCTGTAGGATTAAAGGTATTCATCTGGTCAAATGCTGTCCTGGTATGTTCCTACAAGGATTCCCTCTGAGTTCAATGCAACTTGTTCCTGTCTCTCTCTGGTGTACTCCAGTGTATTACTGAGTTAGGAGAATGCAAAGAAATTATCTACAGGAGTTAAAAGCAGAGGAGAGAGGAGAGAAGCGTTTTGTCCTGGGGGGTTGTTTTGGTTTTTTAAATAGGTGAGAAAGGACTATGACAAAAATTCTGCTCTAACTCATGCATGCAACCCAATACCTGAATAACTAAAACCAGATTTTGGCCCAATTACTAGAAAGTAATTCTTCTCCTGTCTTTATGACCTGTACTGCTGTTAATAGGAAGCTTCAACTTCATAAAAAGGAATAAAATTCAGCCCTAACTCAAAATAAGTTGATAAGGGGAAATGTTTTAACTTTAAAAAATACACACCCCACTCACTGAACCTTTGAGACCTGCAAATGTTTAAAAAGAAAAAAAAAAACCTGCAGCAGCTGCAATTTGAAAAACAACACTGACGCTGAAAATAAGTAATTTTACTCATAAGTACCTCATAGCTTATTTGCAGATAGTTGTACACTCTGAGAAGAAGAAAAAAAAAAAAATTGTAATAGGCCTTAGGTCAGCTGCATTGATTTAATGCATTACTTAGGCTGCCAGAGCAGAGGTAGAATCTCCTCGCACTGCATTAGGAGCGCCTCAAGCCTCCGTGACTCCTTTTGATCAAATCTCTGTGAAAGATGAGTGTCATGCCCTCTTCAAGCCAGCTGTGAGGGGACTGCCCTGCGACTGGAGGAGCGTGCTGGAGCACAGCACTGCGGGGCAGCGAGGTGAGAGCTGGCTGCAGAGGTGAGAGGCAGACACAACTTCGTACTGTAGGTCTGGAGAACACCAAGGGGGAGGATCTTATTTCACTCCCCTGTGCACAGCCTGAGCATACATCAGACCTTGAGGTGCTCAGAGTCAGACAAGAGTAAAGAGGCGTGTGATGGTTCTGCCTTAGTACTTGTACAGGCAGGAGTGTTTCCAGTACTTCTTTGTACAACTCACTGAGGGAATGGGAAACTGTTTTATAGCTCTGGAAACATAAGCACAGTAAGAATGTCTGAGGTAAGGAAAGTTCTTTGCAGTTCTATGTGAATGTATGTTTTTACTGTGCAACTTTTACTTGTGGCTATGCACTGTGGAGATATTAAAAATGTTGCAATGGTGTTGTTTTGGGTAATGAACAATGGAGATGAGAGCTGTAGGAAGCTGTGCTCTCCATTTCTTAATTATGAAAAGATACTGTGAAAGTAGAAAACTAGTTTCTGTAAAAAAATCTGTTTTTTCTTTCTGCTGTGCACTGTAAACAACTGTATGACTTTCCTGTTCTACAGTAAGTAATGTAGAATTGCAGGCTGATTATAATAAGCAGAGCCATCACTTGTGTAATTGTTTTCCAATTGAAGTAGTAGCATGCAAATCATAAATACTGGACAATGTTTAATTGTACAAGTCCTCAGTATACATTAACAGCAGTAAAATCTGTGATTTGTGACTCAGATGTGTTTCGAGTCAAGTGCTTTAACCAGATACATTATCATTATCATGACGTATAAATGCACTAGAGAGCAGACAACAATGTAATTTCACTACAAAGTTCTTTAGAAATTACCACTAAAGTGGAGTGTAATGTATGCCCTTTATATACAATTTATTTTTGGCTATTTAGCATCCAGAAAATAAGGCCAGTAATTCAGTAATTCTTTTCTTAGGATCAGTCTGTTTGTATTTTNTGCTAATTAAGTGTCTTGTGTTGTGATGCATTTAACTTATTTATTTGGATTTTCTTCATCACATAGAAAAATAAACATGGTTTAATTGTCAGCTCATACATAATGAGGTTTTGTTAGATGTGTTTAAGGTGCAGCATTTTACTTTCTGGTTTATTAATTGGTCAAATACTTCCAGTCCTCTGTGTAACGAATTCTTGGTTTAAAAATGAGGAGAGGGCAGATCACTAACCCAGGGGAGGGCTACTGATACACGCAGGCTGTGGTTTATCCTTCTGTAAAATCCTACGGATAAAAAGTGACACTATTTTTTTTTACCTCTTTCTTCTTCTTTTCTCTTTTTTTACAGTTTCTTTTTTCTTTTTTAGATATTTTTCAGTTTGAATAACCTGGCAGCCAGGCAACATTCTGATATTTTGGGGATGTGGGAGAGAGAAAATAAAATAGACTAGTTTTGTTTTAATTTAAAACAAACCATTGTTTGAAAGGCATTTAACAGTCAATTTTCACATCTGATCTGAAGTTGGATTTCATTGTGCTCATTTAGTTGAGATTGTTGTTCAAGCAATTCCATATAAATTTTTGTAATTCATGTAACTACTTGGCTTCTTGAACCTCGGGAGCTGATTGTTTGTCTTATCTTTTGGTGAGCTAACTCTGCGTTATGTTGCAAAACCTTGGGGCATGTTGTGTTTCTTCGTGTTCCTGCAGTCTGCAAGTGAAGTCAGCTTCATTAGTTTCATGATGGCACATCAGTGCATGGCTGGTGTTGCCGCTTCCTTCAAGCTACTCCCGGAGCATGATCTGGGCTGCCTTGGTTTGGATAAGCTTGTAAGGATTTGTCAGCCAGATGTGACAAGATTGTCAAGAGGCAAGTAAAGAAGGAGATCTGATATTAATCAGTGCATAGCTTGGAGCCAAACTTTCTCAAATGCAGTGTAGTAACATGTTCTTCTCATTTACTGCTTCTCTTTGTGGCTACAGAACTGCCACTGTCTGAGTTTGACGGTTAAAAGGGATGCCAGCTAATAGTCTTTAATTGTAAGGATACAATTCTAGGTGGGAAAAGATCATATGCTTCTATTTTTAACATCCTTTCGGAAAATAAGTGCAGTTTGTTGTAAGATATGCAAGCGTTACGTTAGACAAGAGTCTCTTTGGTTTTAAAACAGTGAAATTGTGGCTCAGCTCTCAGTGCTGGAGGAGTGGGAGGTGGGGGAGTCTCTCTCCACTCCAGGTCACAGGGCAAAGTGGGTCCCCCATTATTTTAACTACTAACAACAGTGTGTGTTGGTTGGCTTTGTTCTAGTGATTAGAACAATATATACTGAAGAATACCTTTCTAATTGTCCCTTGTACAGGAACGGGAAAAATACAGACTTTTGAAGAGCATACTGGATATTGAACTAGATTATTTACCATTCTGTGTATAGTGCTGATAGGGGTTTTTTTTAATAATCAGTATAATTGTGCAATTCTGTTTGAATTAAGCACTGGAATTTTGAGCAGTTTGCAGCTTAATCAGACTTTTAGCAATAAGTGAACATGTGAAAAATAACTAATCTTATGGTAAATACATTTTTGTTATATATATGGATTTTTGGTCAGTTGATTTCTTAAGAGTAGTTAGTCTGTTTATTCTTTGAACTACTGAACCATCTACAACCTATTCAGAACCCTAAGAATAATGGTATGTGCAAACATATCCAAACATTCAGGAGAGCTGAATCTTCACAGAAATAGGAAAAATTATTACAAATATTGGGTCACTTCACGGGCTTTTACTTGAATTTCTGCCTCCTGAGGTGCGGCGAGGTTTGGCCTTTTGATACCAAATGTCTTGACTTCCAGCTTCCGTGTCTGTTCATGAGACTGTTAAAAGATCTGTTCCTATGTATTGAGCATGTCATTCCATTTCCAATCCAACAAGTCAGGGATTTGTTTGGTTTGCAGTAACATAGACTTCATTGCAATGATAGCAAATGCACCTCTGATAAAACCAGAAATGTTCTTGTTTTATTTTAAATTACGGCTTTTGTTACAGATACGTGTTTTAAAAGCATTTTGGGATGATTTGGCGTTTCGTAAACATTTTTCATGCAGATTTGAGCTCAAGTTTAGGTATGGCTCTTGAATTCATTATTCCGTAAAATATCCACCAAATGTAAGGAAGAAAAACTGGTTTTGCCCTCTGGGTCATCTCCTGCCCTTTCTGGTTTCAGTGGTGCAGGAACTCTCGCAGTTCCTGTGTGCTGGAAGCCAGCAGGTTTTGTCCTGGCAAAATGCTACAGTTGAAGTTTTACAGCAAGTGTCATTGCCTGTCTTCTTTTTAGTTTTTATTTCTTGTTATCTTGTTGCTGTCATTTGGAAAATATTAGAAGTTGAAATTTCAATATTCAGACTCAAAAAAAATATTATTGAGGGAATGAGGAAAAGTATAAAGAACAGTATTTCATTCCACACTTTAAAACCATTATAGAATTTAAACAAAGAGGAAAAAAAAAAAGAAAAAAAAATGCTAATTTTTTACTTCGCATTTCAAATATAGAAGATTCAGTGAGAAATGGGTGTTTTTTCATGTGAGAGAAGCTGATGTCTGAAAGCCAGGTAAAAATTTCCTCACCTGTGTTCAGCAAAAAGGAATATTGAGTTTTAAATTGTGAAATTACCAATGGAGCTACACTGTTGCGTAAAATATTGCATAACTGTAGCACCATAGATAGTATCATATGTATGTGTACAAATAGTGTTTGGGTTTAAAATTTATGAAATTGCATTAAATGGAATTGTGTTACTCTAAATATTTCAGAGAGCTCTTATTTTACTTTTATTCTTTAATCCATGTCTTCGCTCCGTAACAGGAAAAAGGAAGAGATTTTAAGCATGCATATTTTATGGCTTTGAGACTTAAGCAGCGGTGTGAGGAGCTGAAAAATTTAGGATTGTCTTTGAAACATTAACTCACCCATACTGCACACATGCACCATTCTATAAAGCAGGTAAAGAGTTAAAGACATATTTTAAAGTCCTTGCAATTGATATATACTAATATTCCTCATTTCTCTGATACTTGTGCATTTGTGTTAATAACACTTATTTCTTGCTAGCATAGGGCTTGGAGTTAAATATTTAATTCACCTTCAGTTCATGGCTAGATGTGTAGCTTCAGCATTTAGTGTAGCATGCTTAGCATGTCAGTATGGGTAATTAGTATGTGCACAATTTATTTGTTAGATTAAATAGCATTGAGTGCTTTATGGTATGAAATTTCACACCATTTCTGTCCAGTGACTTATCTTTACCCCTAAAGTCTGAGCAGTTTTTCTCATCAATATGCAGCAATCTGTTACTCATTTTTGAAATGCACTAATAAGAACGAATTTTCCTGTAAATTTATTAAAAAGGGACATTACTTTAGTATCTTGTGATAGATACACTGCTTAATTACCAGCAAAATGCTTGACCTACGCAGGCTAGGGCAGGTATGCTGTGGGAACTGTAGCATCGCAGTCTGTTTCAGAATCAAAAGTAAGTGACTCTAAGATAATGATAACGTGATGCTTTTCCTTCCTCAGTTTGTATTTCTTGTTTTCATTACCAGACCAAACTGTCAAAGAGGCTCTGACTGTGTCCCTGAGGTGGACCGAGCTGTCTGTCAGCGCTCACCTGTTGTTAACAAGTGAGATTAATTGCAGCATAAGCCGGTCTATCTACAGCCATGCTGCTGAATGGCAAAATTAAGTTTTACTGTCCGGTGCTTTTTGTTTAGAGCAGCAGCCCGAGTGCGTGTGCTCACACACACACACACACACATTCTTCTCCCTTTATAATTATTTTGACAGTGCCATTAACAAGAGTTGCCCTAAGGGGCCCTTTAGGGTAAGTGACACGCATGAGGAGTGATTTTCATCCCACAAGTTATGCTGTGATTAAAATTTGGCCTTGTAGCGTGGCTGCCTTGCTCAGGAGCAGCTCCTTGTGCTTCCTCACCCGCTGCAGTGCCCGGCACTGCCCCGAGCTCCTCTCCCTCGGCCGCGAGAGCTGCCACGGGGCCCGATCTGGCTCCGGGTTGTGAGGCTGTGTTTAGCTCAGTCTCTTGTCTCAGCTCCTCACTCCTAGGACTCTTCTCACGTAGAAAAATTTTTTAATAAAGTGGTGACATGTGGACTGTCTTTTAAATCCACAAGAAAGGTTGATTTGACGGAGTGGTGCCATCCTGTGAAGTTATTACCTAATTTTAGTTCTATCTTACTGAGCTTCTTCACTCCCCTCACCTTTTTTCTGTTTTTGAGGACATTTTAGTCAATTATTACAGGGACAATTAAACACTTTCAGCTCAAGGTGCTCAGTTGCACCTACAAGAGAGTGATTTGGTGAAATTCTAGGCCAAAATTTGTTTTGTTCAGCCCCACTGAGGGGAGCGGGTAATGGGGTAACAGAACTTGCTGCAAGGTCTGGGTTGTATATATCCTGATTATGTGTATTTTTAGGCTGTGGATGTTTAAAAGGAGGTCAGGTTTTGGTATCTGACCCCAAATAAACAGTATGGATATATACATAAGGATCCAGATAATTAATGGGTTGTGTTCCATGGTCTTATCTAGAAAATGTATTCAACTTGTGGCCTTTGTGTACTTGTAGAAGAAAAATCATAACATAATTCTCCCACAGAACAGGGGTAAGTGGGAGTTGAGTGGTATCTGCACTAGCCAAAATTTTCAGTAGAATAGGTGTTAAGTTAAATTTCTAAATCCATGGTTGGCCTCTGAAACAAAAGCTTTTTGTCTGGGCTTCTCAAAGGTTCTTACACCTCTTAAGCTTGGTAGGAGTAGATGGTTGGTGTGAATGAAAACCAGCTAGGTTACCGAGGAGCCATCGTCAGTTCAGGAACTGATGAGCTGTGAGTGTAACTTTGTGTTTAGTGGCACTGTAAAAAGCAAATTGTGGCCCATCTCCACCTTTCCCATCTGTCTCCTAATTGGTCTCTTAAGCAGGAGACAATAATTTTGCTAAATTATTTTACTAATAAGTTTGTCATATGAATCATCTCGGGACAGTATTTTTAATGTGTCTGAATGGAGAAGGTTGGAGCTATTTGGTCAGCTGTTTACTCTGTCACATCTGTGTACAACTTTTCTCCACTTAATTAAAAGCTCAAAGTACAGAAGATATCAGACTGTTTTCTGGATAGAACAAACTGCAAAGCTGGTTTGCTTTTTAGGAAAGTGTTTGTTGTCTCTTAGGTTTATTAAATAACTATTAACAGCAGCTGTTACTTTGTCAGGTACTGTGGAAATAATGCATGCATTCAGTCCAGTATAATTAGAAATCTTATAAGGACATTTTTCTTATTTTTAATAATTTTATGTAATTATTTGTTTTGGTCTTAAATATTTCTAAACTTTAGCATAGAAATAATAGAACTTGCAGCAACCAAGTGTAGTGGATTAGGTGGAAATGTACTTGAATGGAAATGCCTTTGTTTCGGGGGCTCAGGCTCTGAAAGGCAGGCAGTGTTTCTATGCTGTGGTGGTGGGGAGCTTCCCAGGACCTTAAACACGTGACAGAAGGAACCACCCCAATACTGAGCTGAACACGTGCAAGCTGAAACGTGGGCCAAGTCTTTGTGCAGAGTAGCTCTCAGACGGGCCGTGCTGTCAGACCTGTGCGCGTGCAGCGCGCTATTCCTCCCTTTTCCCCATTCCCAGTGTGCCTTCCCAGCTCCGCTTACAGGCAGCAAAGGGCTTCCATATTCTGTCCATCCTCCAGGCATCTTGTTACCCCTTTGAAGTGAGCATGTCAGGAAGAAGAAAATGGCCCAGAGCCTTTCCTTGAAGATGCTGCAGGGGCCTTGCTAATGGTCTCTGCAGGCAGATGGGCTTCAGAGCCTTACTAAGCTGGGGAATACTTTGAAACTGTCAAGGAACAATTAGAGGTACAAGGTGCTTAATCTAACAGATTTAATATCAACATGCATTTCATGCCTAATTGTTGGGCTATGTCTTCTACAAGTACTTACGGTATCTAGAGCAGCACAGCACGTTTTGTGATTGTACTTGGAATATGCTGGCTTATATTTTAGTTCCAGTAAACTACAGGGAGCTCAACAGTGTATCAAAAACTGGTCTGTCTTCAGGAAGAACAGACACAAGGACTAAATATGCACTGTAGAGTGTAGGATGGATAAAACCCCAGATATTGGTCTGATATGGGTAAGCTGAATTGTGATACAGTGAAAGTAAGGTGAACAAAATGTAAATTGAGAACTTGTTTTAAATCATGACAGAACTGACAGGCAGTGTTATTTATCAGCAGAATATATCCCAAGGGAAAGTGGCAAAAGTTGCTTGACAAACAATGGACAAAGCAAAGCTTTGCTCATTGCATCATACGGAAAAGTATGGCACTGAGAGAGATGCTTATGGTAAAAGGGGTTTTTGATTTGTCTGTGCTTTCACTGGTTGTGCAAAGGATTCAAACACAACAATAATCAGATGTAACTGGTTGAGGAAAAAGGAAGACTTATTTAAATTCTGCAAACACAAGAAACCTGATGGATTATAATAAAAACAGGAAAGAAAAAAAATGGACCAGAAGGGCAACTTCACACTCATTTATAGTTACTGTTCTCTGTGAAAGGTGCACACAGATTTGGATTTGGCATTTGATTTAGCTGTGGCTGTACTTCTAATTTAAGAGATAGTAAAGGTATCTACCCTTTACGTGCCTTGCAAATATTTTAAAAGGAGCAAGCAAGAAAATACTTCCAAATAACCAGACGTGTCCCATTTTTAATTTTATTTCTTGCCCCACTGTAAATCATGCCTCTTCCTCCACAAGTGTTGTTACTGTGGAGCCACTGTGGGTCTATTCTGCAAATATGGGATATGCCCCTCACCAGGGCAGGGACCATGGTGGGTTACCTATATTCTGTGGGATTACCACTGATGATGACATGGCCATGGGAGATACGGCTTGCTACTAGAAACCCTCAATAGAGGGCATGGAAAGCAATAACTGCTGTAGCTCATCTAATGAAAGTTTCTCTCATGTATTTGTTTCATGTAACTTCTATTCCTTCTTCAAACTTGCATTTTAAACTGATAGAAATTTCTAAGCCCTGCCTGCAAAATATATTCCTGTAACCTGGCATCAGTAAGTAAAACACCATTTTGTCAGTAATCCTCATAGCAGAGCAGGGAAGCTCTCAAGCTCTTCATGTGATGGCAGTAGCTTGAAAATAAGCAGCAGTTTTTAAAGTGGGGAGAAACTTTGTGCAAAAAAAGCAAAGAGTTTTTCTTAAATGCCAGAAAGTGCCAGAAGTGAGGGTGCTGGCCTGTGTATTTCTGTTGTTGAATAGCGCCTGGGTAACCTGGGACTTGCTGTTCCCTTTTACTGGTGTCTGCACTTGCAGCCCTTGCTGTGTGCAGAGACCCAGACCAGCCTTCCAGCACCAGCAGAGATCTCCAGCTCAGTCCTGACAAGGTCTTCTATATTTCCTTGCTTCTTAATTTATTTCCCCAGCCAAAGTGCTGTCAAACCAGAACCCACTTAACACTGGATGAGATTGCGGATACGCTTATAGTGCCCTTCTTCTCTTGCTGCGTTTTTTTAAAACCTGTTGTATGTTGCAAGTGAGCTTAGATCCCAGAAGACTTCAGCAGAGCATGGATGACCTCAAACTTGCTTTGTGAAACTCACCCTGATTACGTACCCAGAATCAGCATGAGTATGTCCCATTAGCCTGGGCTTTTCCTTAGCTCTGGGGGCTGGGTTGCAAAGAAACATTCAGTAACTTTTGAAGCGTAATTGAAGCCACATCAATATCTGACGAAAAAAGGAGGTGAGCAGGCGTGACTTTCAGGCAGCAGATGTTAGGATTCAATGATTAGTAGTTAGATGTTTTTCAGTGACCAGTTTAATGGTTAATGTCTGTCTTGTAATGAGGGATCACTTTCATTTAAAGTTCAGCATTCAGATTCCCACGGTCATGCTGGTAAAACCACAGAAAATTTAGATCAGTCTTTTCAACTCTATTTTTTAAAAGAATTAAGAAAGTGTGGCTGATAATGGATTTGGAAAGATCCATTTGTGAAGGAGAATGTGACTGGAAACCAATACCAAGATCCTTGATGATAGCATAAGATTTAGCTTTTTAGACCATCTGCCTTCTGTTTCTAGAAAATGAAATTAAATAATGATGTGAATGAAAGGATACTTCAAAAAATTTCCACTGTAATTTCCTTCTACATTCCCAATCCTTTAATTATAATTTTCAAGCTTTACATCTATGCAATGCAGAAAGTTATTCCTTTGTTCTGCAGAATGAAATTGTGTGTACATTCCACTTGTTGGGAAAATAAAGCTTATTAAAAGACTTGATATAATTACAGTACCTTAGAATAGGCGTATTAAGGATAGTAGGATTAACGGGCAAAACACAAGGGTATTATTTTCATGAAGTTTTGCTAAGTGTCTTTTCATTAAACTCTGATATGTGTTAATTTGGGAGATAATCAAAGTGCATCTTTTACAAATACCTTTTTAAGCTGAACAGTGACAATTTAAAATTGTGACTCACTGATTATTTCAAAAGTTAATTTTGCCCTGTTATAAATTCTCTGTGACTATATTACATATGTTGTATTGTAAAAGTGTTGCTAGAAGAGTTTTAGGAGATACAGACTGTGACAAGCACAAATGAAGGGAAATGCTAAAAACCTGAAAAATCACAGTTGTTTCTTCTTGGGGATTCTTTCAAGTCATTTTTTAAGTCAGCAACAGATCCCTGATTCGAGGGTGCACCTTTGATATGTTAGCAGGATGCAAGCTAACTGCTTCTAGTTTCCAGAAGCAATAATGTGACTTGAGAGGGGATCAGTTCAATATTTAGAATAGATGGGGAACTCTACTCCCTTTCTAACAGCTGCTTTCATATATGTAAAACAAAATGTCCTCCTTTTACTTGTTCCTGTTTTGGCATGTGCAGTCTTCTACACATACACAGGAAAGCAAAGTAAACACATGTACCATATAGAAGAAGGCTCTTACAGAAAGTTATGAAATGTAAAATTTGGTGTGGTATATCTTTCTTGTCCAAGTACACAAATTAAGTAGAAAAAATAGTTTTAAAGGTCAGTGGCTTGTGGAACATGTCCAAAGGAAAAGGAATGAAAAAAATTTTGAAATCTCAATTAACTTATCATCGTGACAGCTTTTTTCATTGTGCAGATTTCTGTTACTTCTTGCAGAAAAAGGAAGTACCCTTTTGTAATTTTTGTCTGAAGGGAACGTAGAAGATGAATTTATGGAATGCAGTGTACCTTACTGAACCTAGCAGGGTTGCCTGTGGAAGGGCTTCAGTCCAGGCAAGTCACAGAATATTATGTATGTAGAGAGGCAGAAGACTCGAACTGCATTATTGTTTGATATCTTGTGGTGGAAATGAATCTGCAGTCAGCTACACCTTTTCTTCCCCCAGCCTTTCCATAAGAAATTTATGGCTTTTTATTGTTACATGGAAGTATTTTAGCATCTAAGCAAAAATATATCCTCCACTAAAATGAAGCAATTGACACTGCGTAGGGTATTGATGTGTGTTTTATGACTTTATGGGGAGCACAGAGCTCTTCTCAAGAACACAAGATTTTGCAATGGCTCCTTTAAAAGATTAAAGACAAAGTGATTCAGAGGTTTCAAGAGCCCTGTTGCCACTTGTTCCGATTCTTCAAATATTGGCAGATCTCAGCATCAAGTCACTGCAGTTTGGAGATGTGCATGTAAGGTAACTCCTGGATAAGCCAGATACTGAGATTTTAAAAGCTCACTCCAAATCCATTACTGCGAAGCACTAGATGACCAAATGTCATGAACACGTTTGTTTGTAGTAAGCTTCTGTATGAAGTGTCCTCTTCTGCCCTGAATCAGTCAAATTCTTCAGGTCTAAAGAAATACCCACTGCAAATCTCAGTGAAATTAACTTTCTGCCATGTACTTTTGAGTTTAAACGTTTCTTGCATCCATCTTTCTTAGCAAGTTTTTGGACAGTCAGGCTTCCTTGTATATTTTCTGAAGTGCCAGTGTGAGAATGTCACGTTTCCTTTTTTCTTCAAATCTTATTTTACTTTCCTATGGGTATTTTGAGGAGTGGAAGTCCCCAGTTTGCATAAGACCTGAGGAGAGGGAACATTCATTTAAAAGCAGAAAAATGCAGACATTTTACAATTGCATGATCTAACTCTTTTTCTTTATTATTCCAGTGAAGATTTTCTGCACATCAATTTCTTTGCTTTCCCTCCCTCAATAAATATTCCATTTATGCAGGAACTATTCTCAGTATCAGATCCAAGCAGTGCAGAATCCTGCAAAAGCTTTGCTCTGTAGCGATCCCTCTGGAGCTTTAACTAGGACCTCCAAGTTGTCTGTTGGCTTTCTGCAGCAGATGGGCACCTACAGAAGAAGTTGTATATTCCAGGAAGCAAGTTTGTATCACCCCATTGATTAGGGACATCTGAATACTGATTTCATTTGCATTATAGATGACCTTGGTGAGAGTAAAGTGATGTACAAATTGAACTGTGCAACTGGTTGCTCTCTGTGTGCTCTATTTTGCTTTCAGGCATTTCCCTTACAAAATGTGATTGTTTAGTCGTTGAGGAACTGGAGTACTTCTTGGTGAACTTTGTTACTGAGGAGCATCGGTGAACTCCTGTGTCTGTGACAGAATACACATAGTCCATGAGAATTCTCTGTGTGTAGGGCTTGACATCTGTGCAAAGCTCATGCATTGCTCATTTGAACTTCCTACATTGCAGTATGGAGTTCCAGCAAAACTGCAAGAGGGGGTCTTTCATCTGTACATCTTTGTTTTTAAACCTTCCTGAGAAAGTGATCATACATGAGGATCACAGCTTGTAACACTGTATAATGGTTATGAAGGTGCTTCAGCCTAAATAAATCCACAGAAGTGTTGCTATGTATATTGTTAAATATTCTGCTTCCATATTACTTCAGTGTTTCTGCTGGGGACTTGACTCTTTCAGGCAGAGGTGGCCTTGTTTAACTCAGGCTTTGCCTGGATTGCCTATATTGCACATTGATAGGTGTGTGCTGGTGTGTTAACTGCATCTCCATGTGGGTTTTATGGGGGTACTGTAGGTGTACAATCTGCACATTCTGAGCAGTGCTTATATATCACCTATCATGCTTCTCATTGATCTCCAGGCTATCCGGTGCACTCTCGTGAACTGTAGTTGTCAGTGTTTCAAGCCTGGGAAAATAAATCAACGACAATGTGACCAGTGCCGGCATGGATGGGTAGCACATGGTAATATTTGTTTTTACAATCTATAGAAAACCATTTAGGATCCTTGTAACTAGTATAAGCTTTTTGTGTCACCCCTCAACCCCTACATCAATATTAGCTGCATTCAATTTTTTCTCCCTCAGGACTCAAGTTTATTTACATTTTGTGATTTTTATTTTCAGCCCTGAGCAAACTAAGGATTCCAAACCTCTACCCATCAAGCCAAGTAGAAATAGTTCAATCCAATGTTGTCTTTGATATCAGTAGCCTCATGTTGTACGGAACCCAAGCCATTCCTGTGCGCCTTAAAATTCTGCTCGATCGGCTTTTCAGTGTTCTGAAGCAGGAAGAGGTGATACAGATTCTCCATGCTCTGGATTGGACACTGCAGGATTATATACGTGGATATGTGCTACAGGTATTTAGAGGAGCTTTTTAAATAGAAATATGACAGTTGAGTCATTTTCTAGCTTAATCTTCTCAGTAGTTCACAATGTGTTAACAGTGTGACGCATCTGAAAGGCAGTAATAGACGTGCACGAGCTTAATGCCAGAAAAGAAAGGGTAGATTTCTGGTGATTGCTCTCTTTTTTCAGTTGGACTTAATTGAAATCTTTCTACTTGCTCAAATCTAATAACAAAGGTAAGCAAAAATAAAAATCAAGTTACTGGTAATGTATCAAAGTAAAGGCTTTAGAATTTGTTCCAGTATTATTTAAACAGTGAGTTTGCTTTTATACAGCAGAATTATACATCAAGAAATAAACTTACCATTATTTAAAACACTGGGGACAATATTCATCTCTGGTGTAGTGCTACTGACCTTTCTGGAGCTGCAGCCAGGAGTGTATTTGGCCCTGTGTGCTTACACTGATGTTAGTCCTTGCTGCTGTGGAAGTTACCTTTTATGTAAAGTAACATTATGATCTTACATTATGACATGAATCAATATTTAATGGTCTTGATAATCTTGCTTTTTAGTGTTAGGATTAAAAATATGGAATCAATTACCTTGAACCTCTATCACATGAAAAATTTATAACGTTACGTTCTTCATCATCTTAGAAACTCTTACATGCACTGTGAAAAATCTCAGTAGGCCATCAAATACATGTTCTGTGATAAAATATTTATTGTAGTTATTGGGAAAAGTTAGGCATAGCTAGAGTTTGAAAGAACTCCAACACTAGTGTAATTACAGCTGTGCTCTGTGAAAACTGGCAATAGATCAATACAGGTTCATTTGTTCTCTGATCTTAGTTGCTTGGAAGATTATTAAACTTGCAATAAAAGAATACTTGACTTAAATGAGGAGCTAAATCTTGGTCTGATTGCTCCATCTCTGCTGTCTGTGCTTACAAGATACTATCTGTTGTTCAAATAACGTGTCTTAATTTTTGTGGAAAAAGTAGTTTATTGGAAAGCATTACTGTCAGTTCATGAAGAAATAATATCACCGGTGTGGTAACATTTGGAAGAAATTATCACAGACTTCACATTAATCCCATTAAATTCAATGTTTTTATTGTTTTGCTAGAGAAGAAATTTTAGTCCCTGAAAAAAATGAGAGATTTGAGGGGGAGGTGTTTTTTGTTTGCCTTAACTAATGTCTAACTCATTTAAATATTTTTGGCTTTAGGATGCTTCAGGAAAGGTGCTGGATCACTGGAGCATAATGACCACTGAAGAAGAACTGGCTACTTTGCAGCAGTTTCTTCGCTTTGGAGAAACCAAGTCCATTGTAGAGTTAATGGCAATTCAAGAGAAAGAAGGGCAATCGATCATTATACCACCACCAACTGCCAATTTGGATATTAGGGCATTCATTGAGAGCTGCAATCCACACAGTCCTAATTTCTCTGCTTCCTTGGACAAAATGAGTCCCACGAATATTCATCCCTTTGAGAATATTGTAAATAACATGGCTTTCATGCTGCCATTTCAGTTTTTCAGTCCAGTGCCTCCACCTTTGATAGGTTCACCACCAGAAAGACATTTGATTGAGCAAGGTCAAGACCATAGCAGTGAAACCAAACAAGATCTTCAGATACCATTTTCTGAAAGCAGCTTCTTAACTTCTAGTTCTGCACCATTTCAAGTTGAAAATGAGAGGAGCATAAATGGTCCAGATGTCACTAAAACAGAAGATGATGCCCTTCTAAGTGATTCCAGTTCACATAATACAGCAGCAAAGCTTGAAATGACAGCACTATCTCCAGAAAACAAAATGAAATCTGTTGAAAAAAATGCTGGGCCAAGGAAAGGGCGTGTCTTCTGCACTGCGTGTGAAAAAACATTTTATGACAAAGGTACTTTGAAAATACATTACAATGCTGTTCATCTGAAGATAAAGCACAAATGCACCATTGAGGGCTGCAATATGGTGTTCAGCTCACTGCGTAGTCGAAATCGTCACAGTGCAAATCCTAACCCCAGACTCCATATGCCAATGAACAGAAATAACAGGGATAAAGATCTGAGAAATGGTTTGACCATTGCTGGACCTGGAGATAGCAAAAGGACAGAATTTACAATTTTAACTCCGGATAGCAGAACTATTTCCAGCTATGCCAGCTCTTGTACAGATTCAAAAGGCCAGGCTGGATTTTCCAGTATTGGACACAACGGTGTCCTCTTTCCAAACCTGAAGACAGTACAGCCTGTTCTCCCTTTTTATCGTAGTCCAGTCACACCAGCTGAGCTTGCCAATACTCCGGGTACTCTTCCTTCTCTGCCTCTTGTTTCTTCCTCAATACCAGAGCAGCTTGTTTCCAATGAATTGCCATTTGACATGCTCCCCAAGAAGAAATCTCGTAAGTCGAGTATGCCCATTAAGATAGAGAAAGAAGCTGTTGAGACACCCAATGAAAGTAGCGATGTTGCCAGTTCTGAAGATGATTCACGTCTGCAGGTGGTAAGCGATGGAGAGCTTGAGACCTGTGAGCATAAGATAGAGAAGCGGGTGACCGACAGGGTGGAAAAGCACCCCCATTCAGGTAATTCATGGAAATCTCTCTCTGGGGTAGAGGGCCCAAAGTATTTTGAATCTGTCTTTGCGCCAAATAACAAATACATCGAGGATATCTCTGAGAATGAATTGCAGCACTGTGAGAAAGAGGTTAAACCAGAAGAAAACCAACCCTTAAAAATAGTTTCCCATGAGATTATATATGAAGATCCAAAACACCACCTCAGTGATGTTATAAAACCAATGACTGAACCCCCCATGTATATTAAAGAGCAGTCAAAGCACAGGATTCCTAAAAATGACTGCCCTGAATTGCAACACCACTTGCTGACCGGGGGCTTTTTCAGCACTTTGTCAAACAGGGGTGCTGCCATTCCTTGTTTTGAAGACTCTAAAGATATGGATCATGTCAGTCAACATGCACTAGGGATTCAGAAGGAAGAAAGCCGCTTTCATTGCGACATCTGTAAGAAGACTTTTAAAAACCCTTACAGTGTAAAAATGCATTTCAAAAATGTACATCTCAAAGAAATGCATATTTGCACAGTTGAGGGCTGTAATGCTGCTTTCCCTTCTCGTAGAAGTCGAGACAGGTAAGAAAATTATAAACAAAATTGTATTTATTTTACCGTCACAATGGAGCCTAATTTGAAATTAAAATGAGTGTTTGAGGAATGGAGCCTACAAATATTTTCTGTGTATCCTCGTATAACAGGTATGATAACTTATCAGAACATTCTTGAAATGAAAATCCATTGAAAGAAACATTCCCTTTCCACTAGACTACAAGGTATTAAATAAAGCCATGAAAATTTCATAACAGATAAAGACTGGAGTAGTTGAAAGAATACTTTAGTATATAAAGGGAAAGCCACAAAGGTATGAATTCAGCAATTTTCCAGTAGATGCATGTGTGGACTTACATGTTTAATATGAACTTTCATGTGCATTTTAATGTATACAGTGTTTTTTAATGAAAAAGCAACGAGGTTAATTCAGGAAATCTTCACTTGTCCTTTCTTTACTCAAGAATTTGGAACAGACTAGTGAGAAAAAGCCCTTAAGAAAAGCAACATTGGTCTTTGTCAGCGCAAAATTAACATTATGCAGTGGTAGTCAAACTAACACTATCTGGTGTGTATCCACATCAGTAGTGCTTCTCTGTGAGATTAAATACTAATTTCTAAACCATAGCATGAGCTTGATTCAGTTTAATGTTCATTTCATACTATATTGCTGTAATTCAGTCTGTTATGCACATAAACTGAGAAACAAGAACTGAAGCTTTATTGTTGACCATCAGTGATGTACCTGAATCGGTCAGTGATAGGTAACAAACCTATTCAAGTGCAACGGAGTGTTACAAGTTTTCCAACTCTGTAACGGTGCTAGAGCAGCTTTTGGCCGCAGGAAGCGTGCCTGGATAGTAGTTGAGAGTGACACAAGGTTTAGATTGTCTCTAATCTGCTAGGAGTGCTGGAGCCAGCTGATGCAATCCAGAGAGAGGATGAGCCGGTCTCGGAGGACTGGCCGCTGCATCTGAGATGCGCAGATTCATCTGCTGCTGGCAGGGCTTCATACCCTGCTGCCTGCATCTTCCCAGATGTGAATTCCTCTCCGCTGTAATTGCGATATGGGCCGCAGGAAAGAAGGCCAGCAGTAAGATTTGCATTCACATGCCACAAATTCCTTCCCACACCAGTATGTTGAGATAAGTTTTAACATAGGTGCTTTTGGAAGATGGGTTAAAAAAAAAAAAAAAAGGCAAGCCAGCTCAGAAGACATTTCACAGCTTTGTGCAAAACAATAGTTATTTGGAACAACTTTGCAGAAGTTTCTAGATGTTAACATAGAGTAGTGTGACTACAAGCGCTAAATATTTCTGGGCCTTTTTGAACAATTCATGGTTCTGATTAAACCATGATGGCAAGGAGAAAGACAAATGTTTTGCCAGTATTTCAATAAACTCAGCCCTCTAGACAGAGCCTGTAAGGTCCCGGTGAGCTGATTGATAGTATTCAGTGAGGAACGGTGATTTTGTATGTTTTGGTGGTTTTAAACTGAATCCAGAGATGCCCATCTGATAACTGCAAGTTGCATATAATTCAATATTCCTTTTTCAAGGAAGCTCCTGTCAAGAAAAAGCTCTGTACTGATGTGTACAGCTGCATCCTGGACATGGTTACAGTACTTGAGATAATCAACATATTTTGCAGACTCAGGTGTCTCTCCTTTCCTGCTTTGTCCATTGGGAAAGAATCTTGTTTCTTACCTACCTCAGTCCATTCTCTGATCTCAGTTCAGTTTACAGGTTTTTAGTCTGTCCCCCACCCATTTTAGGCTCAGCACTAGATCTAGCAGAGCAGACAGCTATCCACCATGCGGGAGAGAATCTGAAACATTGATTGCTGTAATTTCTGATATATGCCAGTGCAAGCAAGTTCAGACACCCAGTCACATGTGTAAATTGTCCATGTGCACTCCCAGTGTGGCAGCTGGTCAAATCTGAAGTGTACGATTCATGCATGCTACTAAATACTGATTTTCCTTTTCTTTGTTTATGATGATTATGAAAGAGCTGTTAAGTGAGGTGAAACACTTTCTTGCTAAGCTTGTCTTTGTTCTTCTAGACATAGTTCAAACCTAAATCTTCATCATAAGCTTCTGACTAAAGATACACTGGAATTCAACAACCATTTCAATGCAACATACCTCTTGAAAGACATGGCTAAGGAGTTTTGCCAAGATGTCTCTTTAAAACAACACGTTGGACATACTTCTGTAATCTTCAAAGGAATGAACAGAACAGGCAGCTACGTTTTTCCAATGAGCAAAATTCCAGAACCCTGTTCTGAGAGTTATGGATACGATCCATTAAATGATGGAGCTGTTCTGGATCTAAGCACTACTTCCAGCATTAAATCTGAGAGCAGTGCTCATTCTTCTTGGGATTCCGATGGGGGAAGTGAAATATGCACCATGCCCTTGGATGATAGTGATGAAAGCTGTGAAGGACCCAGCCTAATACCCAGTGATGAACTCTACCAAGACTGTAGTTTAATTGAGAAAGCTAATCAAAACTTTGCAAATTCACCTTCCACTTTGCCAATAACTTGTCATATATGTCAAAAAACATACAGTAATAAAGGAACTTTCAGGGCTCATTACAAAACTGTGCATCTCCGCCAGCTCCACAAATGCAAAGTCCCAGGTTGCAACACAATGTTTTCATCTGTTCGCAGTCGGAACAGGCACAGTCAAAACCCCAATCTGCACAAAAGTCTGGCTGGGTCACCAACTAGCTTACAGTAAGATCAGACTGATCTTAATTTATTTCTGCTAAGAATTAATCATTTCAATTAAGGAATGTGTTAACATTAGTTTTATTTAAGCTCATTTGACTTCCAGCCCACTCAACAACCACAGTAAAATTCTTTTCTCCTGTGTGTGCTCTCCAGCAGTTTCAGTTAGCAAAGCTTGGTGCTGTAGTTTTTGTGCAATTGTTTGGTTTGATGTTGAACAGCTAAAACTTCTGTAAGGAAAAGAAAACATCTTAGAAATGGGGAAAATATGGAGACATTAACTAAAGTGTTTCTGATACCTGTGAAGTATTACTTGCCACAATAGGAGCTTGAAATGAGAACCATCATTGCTTGTGTTTACATGTTAAATGAGTTGTTGTGTTGTGTAAGAAATGAGTAATGATTGGGGTGAGTTTCCTCTGGTTGGCTTGAGAATTTTGAGGCTACCATTTCATTCCTGAGACCTTAGTCTGAAGCTGACTTGCAGTATTAGTAGAAGAGAATATTTGTACTTAACTATATCCCAAAATCCAAAAGAGAAAATACAAATTTGGGAAAACTTTGCATACAGTCCAAATCTTCTGCAAACCCTGCAGTCCTTAGTCTTTAAGTTTGCATTTCACTTGAGTAAAGATTACAGTATTTTGGATTTCTGAGAATTTAATACCATTTGGTTTGCAGGAAAAGGGGCTACTTAACTTGTTGGCAGAACAGCCTGAATAAATCGAAGGCATTCTGATAAATTGTAGTGGTAGAAAGAATGAATCGGTTAAGCTAAAATTTCTAAACTACAGCAAATGCATCCATAAAATAGGGGTGGAAAAGTAAGCCCTTTAATTTAAAATGCACTTTTTGAGTTCTACTTTCAGGAAGAGAAAAGTTTTTTGTTAAAAATAGCGGGGAGAAAAAAAAGGAAAAAAAACCCCACAAAGTGTCCAAACGGCTTAAGAGTTTGAGGGTGCAATTCTAAGCCTCTGAGAGAAGGAGATAAAATGGATGCAGTAGATATCTTTCATGATGCAGCAGTTAGTTTCTCTTACCAGTGGGGGAATAAAATGTGTTGATCTTTGTAACAATAGAAGAATGCTTACTCTCATTCACACCTCTTTTTTATACGAACATTGTTCAATATCTGTTAAAATGTTTCATATCTTTGTACTTGCCCCTGTAATTAACAGTATTCTGCATTACGTTCTATGCACTTAAGACTGGCCTTGCATTGTATTTAAAAACCACTTTAATATTTAATTTGTAGTCACATCATACAAATGCTGTGTGTGTACTTGTGTTGTGTCCTCTTTGAATCATTTGCAAAGAAGAAAAGAAATAAGAAAGCAAGTCTTACAGTACCTTTTTTACTTCATTCCACCAGTGGAAATCTGTTGATCAATTTTAGTATGCAAGCATGACATTGACAGCACAATCTGTACATATTATACCAAAGTGCTTACAGTATTTGTGGTTTCTAGAACTAGTCTAGTTTTCCAGTATAACTGGATCTTAGTCTTTATTCATTTCTGTGACTGAATATAAATAGACTGAAATTCAGGATTTCAGATGTATGTAGGAAGAATAGTACAATGCTATTGCCATATGTCTTGATGTTTAATTTATTCTAAAAAATACTATGGTATTGTAACCATTTCATATTGTATAAAAGAAACAAATGTGGACTGAATATTTCACCAATTCTTTTGAAAACTGGTTGGTGTGTGAGTATGGGTTATGCAAGGAATGACACAGTTGTAAATGTTTGTGCTCACTAGAAATGGTTTCCATGCATTGTGTAAAGTAATCTTCTATTTTTTTAATTTACTGTAGGTTTATGTGATATTTAAAATAATCCATTTGTGCTTGAAGCCGTCAGGAAAAAAATACTAGCCTACGGAAAGTTGTGCCATTGCTTTGAGGTTTTGTGTTCTGGGGGGAGTTGGTGTTTTGGTTTTTTGGGGGGAGTAGAGTGGTGTTCATTTTGTTGAGGTTTTTTATTGTTGTTTTCTTTGGATTTTTAATAGAAACTCGTATCAGTGGGGGTCATAGTTTGAAAGCTAAGGGCACAATCACAGGAGACACAATTGCTCCCAGCCTTTTGATAGTATAAATCAATTATTTGTTATCCAGCTATTTCAAGCTCTTTTTTTTTATACATATATATATATATAAACCTCTTTGTTTAATCATTAACTGGTTTTTTGAAACAAAATGTGATGTAAACTAATGTTGTAATGCCCATTTATTTAGTTTTCACTGTGTCAAAAAAAAGAAACACATTTGTATACCCTAATAATTTTGTATGTGTTAATAAAAACCAATAATAATGCCTCTGGTTGATTCAGAAAAGTAGGCTTTTTTGCTTGAAAATACTGCTATTCCTAATTTTTATTAAAAAAAAAACAATTTCAGAAAACACATTCTGTCTGTAGAGAGCACTGGTTTGACAATGGTACTAACTTATTCCATAATAAGGAAGTGTCATTATTTTAATGAGCCATTAGAAATAATGTAATAAATGTTGTCAGATATGTTATTGATTTTTTTTTTATTATTATTATTATTTTTTCTTTGTGCAGTAGGCGAGGGTAGAGATTCATTTAAAAGCCATCAGCTAAACAGAAGGTAAATATCTCATCACTGAGAACTACGCTGGAAGATATTTTGTGCCCTCTTTATTCTTTATATTTTGGAAGGGTTTGGTGGGGGGTTTTTTGTTATTTCTCAAAAATCTGGACAGGATGGGAGATTTCTCAGAACAGGCTAACCCTTAGTACCCCCAGAACAGCATATGTATCTCATGAAGCGTTTGTGTAGCTCCCTCCTCCTAATGACCACAATGTGCCTGGACCAAGCCTTGACATCTCCTGTTAGTTTTAAATACGTGTGATGCTTATAGCAGCCCGTATCACATATTCACCACAGATGTTGAAGGGAAGTAACCTCACTTCAGAATAGTAGTACCATTATTTTTGGAGCTTTTCAGAGTCGGTCTGGAAAGCTGAAGCAGCTTCCCCTGGCTGAGGCTCAGTTCCAGAGATGTTCACATCTGCGAGCTGTGAGTATGTGCAGTTGCGGGCTCAAATCTTTGCCTGAGATTTGAACTGGGCCTGGACATGCCCACCCTTGCTACTCAAATTATGTTGCTCCTGTTTTTTTTTTTCATTTGTATCTTTTTTCTTCTTCCTTAGAAAACAAGAGCCTCAAAAACTAGATCCTGTCATCTTTCTGTGACTCCAAAGGAGAAGGCACAGATGCCCACTGCGGGGTAGCCACTGTGTTTGAGCATCCAGTTTCAGAACACAGGTATTTTGAATAGTTTGTGGTAGCAAATCTGTCCCTCTGGAGCAGTGAGTGTCCTGGTGCTTACAGGAGTATTTGCAGAAATCTGTTTTGAATGGAGTGTAAGGGATCTGTTTTTATAGCCCCGGTTTTCTAAGTGCTTTGAAAAGAACTGTGGCAAAACCAGAGGCTGTTGTTTCTAATGAATCTTTACTGAAGTTAGACACTGCAAAACCCAGCGAAGTGGAGAAACAAGTTCTGAAAATACCTGTCTGATGCGCTGCATTGAATAGGGGAGCCTAGAAAACAGCTAAACTACTCAGACTTGATCCAGGGATTTTTAAACAGAGTGCCAGGTCCTCCTTGAAAAGGGTTCGCGAGCAATTTCTGATTAATCAATGAGCAGAGATTTAAGAAAAGCGGCTAAACTAAAAACACCTTTAGAGTCTGAGATACAGCCCATAAGGATTCCATTCAGCCTGCAAGTGAGCATTCATTTCCAAGCTGAAATGAGAGTTTGAACTGGGAAGAAGACAACGGTGCAATAAGAGAGGGAAGGCTGGATGAAAGGTTTTGTTCAGAATAGCATTTACTGCCAGTCCCCCTGATTTGAGGGGAGGGCAAGACAAGGTTTGAAGTCAAATTAAGTATGCACAGCATGATCGAGTCAGCTTTGAATGACTTGGAAAACTTTCGGAAAACTCTCGAACAGATTGCTGGCTGGAGAGATTTCCACATAACCTCTGCGAGCATGTTTCTAAAGGTAGACTGGCTTTTAATTTCCCCTTGCCTTCACCCCTCACCCCCTGGCTCCCCTTGCCTTTTGGCATTCCTTGGATGATGCAAGGTTGCTAACTTGGAAATGTACTGTTGAAACATCACCCTGTTAAACTGGAGCTCTGTCAGCTTTGTTCCCTGTGAGCACCCTCCAGCTTTTATGTGTGGTCTGTAAAGAGGCAAAGGAAAGGTAACGGGTGAAGTGACAGTCCCTCTCTGGTGAGCACTTCATCTCACTCTGCACTGGTTTAAAGCTTCATGGGAGCATTTGTAGCCTTTTATATTGTGTCTCTGTCGCTCCTACCCTAAACTGGTAAAACTGACTGTGAATTACTATCCATTATTGCCTGCAGATGCTTGTGTTTAATAAGCAGAGAAGTTGCTTTGACTGCTGTGTGCAGCACTGAAAGAGTTTGTCAAACTTGTGCTTACCAAAGTCTCTGGCAAAACTCTCATTAGTTTGGACTGTGAGGAGCACCATATATCAGCATCATTCTACAATTTTTTGATTTTTTTTTTCTTTTCAATAAATTAAGGCCAATCCAAACACGTCTTAAGTGTGAGCTGATTCATTGCTTCAGTCTTTTAAATCTTTGGTCACTAGTCTTCTTGTTCTGTTATTTCTGCTCACTCCGTGTAGGGATTTCCAAAAAGTGTTATTTTTATGATGTTGCTGCTATCATTAACTCCTGCATCTGCCACTCTTTAGAAGCTTGCTAATTTAGGTAGAGGCAGTCATTGAAGGCTGTATGCTCTGCAGGTAATTTCAAGTCAGAGAAACTGTCAGGGTTGGACTGCAGAATTAGTCACCACTTTTTGGAAAAGCATGTTGATGGCTGCTTGAAAAAAGGTCCTAGATGGACACACCATGTGCTAGAGAAAGCTGAAGCCTTCCTTGTCACATGATGGTATGAGAGAGAGAACTCTGTACTTAGAAGCTCCCCTGCCCTGACTTTTTCAGTCTTTGAGTCAGACTGTACGTTCTTAAGATGTGTAACACATTTCCTGCTCACTCCCTGGCTGTACATCTCCTGCCACACACCAGTGTTTCTCAGGAGCAGAAGCCCGGGCTGCCCTTCTCACTGAAGCCTAAAGCCAGTGAGGTGACTGTCAAGGATGAACTGAATTATCCTGCATTGTTCTCACCTCCTCTTTGTATCCATTCAAATTCAGAAACTGCTAGTCCTAACATTTGTTCAGTCACCACAATAAACTGCAATGGCTTCCTAATTTTTTTTAAAAAGAGAATCCTAGAGTTGCAAGTAATATATCATTGTTAAGGTCTGTACTGAGCAACTTGCACTGCAGTAAAACAGCAGACAAAAAGATTTCAATCTGAGTTCTCATTTTAATTCCAAAATTATTATTTCTAACTATAGTCATTATGAAGGCTGTTTTCTAGGAAAATAAGTTATTTGAATCTGCTGATTTATAAGAATGACAATATGTGTATGCACTCCATGCATAGGTGATTTATGCACACATATATATCAATACATAGTAAAATTGCATATGCATAGGGCTGCATATTCATGTTAAACCTAATTCTGTTCTCATTTATGGTAATATAAGTTGGGAGCAATTTCAATGAATTCAGTAGAACAGGGTTTATAATGCTGGAATCATGTCTCAACAAGGATCGTCAGTTACATGTGTGAGTACATGGGCCCATGTTGGCTGCTTACAGTGCTTTGTAACTGCTAGCTTACTAAAACAGGTCAAAATATAATACTATGTAAGGAAAAACAAGTTTTTACTCATTTCTACACCCCCATCTCTACTATAAATTACTATTGTCATGAAATGCAGCAGTATTTCTACATGACCAATGTAACAACTGTACTAGTGTTATCTTTGCTGGTAAGAGATCATGAAACAGATCCTGCGCAGATAAAAAACACTGACTCTGAGTGAGCTTGGCCAGTTCAGGCAAGTTCAAAATCTGGACAGATATGCCTTATGACATTCCGACAGTCTCCAGCCAGAAATTCTCAAAGAGAACAAAATGTGTGAGTGTATGGCGTATAGAGATGTGGAAGAACCAGGAGCAGCCAGAGCGACTTCAGAGGAGACGCTAGGAAAACAACATAACTTACTAGAGGGGAGACACGTTATTGCTGCTCTGGGAAGCCAACATCTGCACCTCTGTGTGGGATGATATAAACCTTACGTTGGATTCCTGAGCACAGCGAGGCCATGTGCAAGCGAGAGGTACATGCAGGCTTCTCGGGCTGCGAGCAGCTCCAAGGGAGTGTGCTCCCAGCTAGCAACTTGCCTAATGCTGTCCTATGCAAAGTAATGCAGGGCTTGGTAATGATACCTACAAAAACGGGGGCTTCTCTCTCTTCAGAAAGTTGGTGTGCAGAGCTTCCACCTTTTGCTAATGGCCTGTAGATTGTGAGCCCCTTTGCCTTCCTCAGCGTATCCAGGAAAAAATCCTCGGAGTGAAACCATCTACTTAGCTTTCCCAGCACTCTGCCTCCCCCTGCTTTAGCAAAAAATGCCTTCACCCTCTGAATATAACTGACAGTGTAGCTAGAGCTTCTGCTGTGCCCATCCTTATCCTTCAGCTGTTTCATCTCCTTCCTTTCCAAGGCAGGTGGGGGGTTGGTGTGCACTTAGGTTTTTCTCACTTCTGTGGAGTTTGAAAATCTCCAGGCTCTGTGTTTCTTTTTGTCCGTTTTAGCTTGCACAAACAAGAATGAAGAAGAGCAGTAGCTGAGAATGAAACTGGGAGACTGTAATTTGGGGAGCAGCCACAGGGTGGTTCCAAAGGGGCAGGGAGTGCCTGGAGCACAGTTACTAATGCAGGTGGCATTTGTGTATTTGTGTGTTACCACCGTTCCGGAGACAGAATCTTTGATGAGGAGTTCCTTCTTGAATATTATTTGCGGCAGAAAGGGAGAAAATCTTTCTTTTTTGAGGAAAACAGTAGGAACTGAGTGGAGAAGAACCCATTTTGGAAGCTATGCAGGCATGAACATCTACTGCCAGTGAGTGAGTGGATGCTGCCAGTGCCAGTGTGTGGGAGATCAAGCAGGAATGGAGGAACATCTGCATGTTTAAATTAATGGGAAAATTTCTGTTTTCTCTGTTGCTGCTCTTTTCCCTGTTGCATTTGGGAATGCTGCTCTCCCTTCTTTTTCCTGTGTTCTGCTGTGATGGTGTGAAGAAACCTCCTTAAGGGAACAGTTGGAAAGCAGTCTCAGTTTCTCACCTGTATCTTTGTAACCCTTTTTATGATAAAGGGATGGGTGTTTCCCCCTTATTCAGACCATGCAGTTCAGCTGGAAACAAAACCCTAAAAAACGGTGCCTGTTCTCACATGGATCTGCCAACACTGCATCACACACACTCTGCTCTCTTGCTAATGCCCTTGAGCAGATGTAAGATGAGTCTGGTGCGTGCTCTTCATGCAGAGGAGGGGAAGGCTATCTACAGGCAACTGAGCTGGTTTGCATGAAAACCCCAGCCATAACTCTTATCTTTCTGTTTAAAATTAAGCAAAGATCTGCAGATGCATTTTATTGCACACTCAGAGCAGTAGTTTTTGACCTCATAAGAAAACTGTGAGAGTGACACAAAGGCTAGGGTGTACACTGTGATATTGCAGAACATTTAAGAATCTGGTTCCATAAAATCCTTTTTGTGTCCCTATGGAAGATTATTGAAAATGTAGTTTTTGCATGACTTTATATTCCCCCAGTCTTTAATTTGTTATTTAAAAGAAAAAATTTGGTATTCACAAATAATCACTTCCTCCATTACTAGTCTTTTGTTTGCAGCAATGTAAATTACTGGGTTTAGAGCTAAGGAGCAATAGCCACTGTTTGGTCAACTCTCCTCTCCTTTCTATTGCCCTTCTCTGTGACTGAAAGAAATCAATTTGTTGTTAACTGGCATTTATTTTATTTTACGTGTCAGGATATTATTGTAGGGAGTGGGTGTTTTGGGTGATTTTAAAAAATTTTTTTGCCATTTTCTAGGTCTGCCCTGTGAGGACATGTTCAGCTCAGGTATATCCTGCTGCACTCTTCTGGCTGGAATTAGAACTGGCCAGAGCAGCCTTTTCATTGCTAACAGCAGGTGGTGATGCTGGTTCTGCCACGTGGTAGATGACTGTGTAAAATCTAACAGAGGCATGCTTTAGAAAACTAAAATCTAAATTTTCTTTCCTTTTGTTTCAAGTGGTTCATAGCAATAATACCCCAGGCAATGCCTCATTGACATGGATTCCTTATAGCACCCTGCATTTTGTCCTGTGAGGCCTGTTGGTCGTTGTACCAGACCAAGATCATGGAGTGTGCAGCACAAACCAACTGTTACTGCTTCAAACACCAGGATAATAAACACACATGATCACATTAAGTAATGGAAATACATCCAGTGTTGCACATCTGGTTTCAGGGATGCATTAACCCAGACAAAAACAATAGTCAAATAGGGAAAGTAGAATAATTTCCAGGTCAGTAATAATAACTGTTCACACAGCACTCAGGGGAAATCAGACATACGTATTTGCATTCAGATATGTACTACAAACTCAAGAAGTCTGCATATCCTTCTAGAGAAGCGTGCCAAAATTTCTTTGAAAAGTTGTGGTTTTAATCACATTAATTACATGTTGGATTGGGGCAGAAGACCACCATCGTGACATTACATCAACAAATTTTGCACTAATGTAAATACCACAAAGAATCCTGCAAACCAAAGCGAGCACACTCTATCTCAGAAACCTCTGCAGAACACAGCTTAGCAGAGCAGACCAGCAATGTCACCCTACTTGGTGCCCTGCTTCTGAAATTGAGAGTAGTAGAACATGAAGCAGTGATGCTTTTCTAGAAGGGAAGATTTCGGATTTCCAGTTTCTCATTTTGTATTTATAATTTCTATCTTCATGTTAAATCACAGTTCTTTCTTGGATTTCTTGTGCTTTGGCATAGATGTAAGTAGAAAATCCACAAATTGCACAAATTCTGTGAACAGCAAAGAGTGCACCTTTTTCCTAACTTAACATCAAAGGAGAGTCTCGGGGCATTTCAAATGAAGATAGAAATGTTTAATTCTGCATACAGAAAATGCTTTCAAGTGAAACATCCATTGCAAAGAGGATGCTGCCTCTGCAGAGTTTTGGCTTTGCAACTTCTCTGAAGGCCCAGGACTGAGTCACAAGTACAGCTTGAATGCTGTTTTGTTGCTGTTCCTGTTAAAATAATTAAATGCTGCCATGTTAGCAGAAGGAGGTTACTGTATGGAAGGAGCAGCTAGGGGTAAGTGGATATTGAAGACAGTTGGGAGCTTTAGAGGAGCTCTGTTTGACCTGGAGGATTGTCCAAGGGTTTGGATCCAGGTGTGTGACCCTGCGTCCGTCCTGGTGCAAGTTCCAACTCACAGCCTTGTTGTGTCTCAAGGACTAGTGCCTTAATGCATACCAGGGCATGCACCCAGGGTTATTTTCATTGCTAACTCCAGGGCTTAAAATGCACTCACAATATAGTTGGGTTGGGTGTGCTTTGAGGTTTTTTCTATGTGATACAGTGACTTTTTCATCCCCCTGTCCCACCTAGGGTCCTGGCACAAAGTGCTGTACTCAGCAGCTATGTGGCTTCTTTGCACCAAGGCAAAACTTCCTAACTATAATTTGATTAAATGAAGAAAAAGGGGTTTTCTTTTTAGTCCTGAGAATTCTTATAGAATCTAAAGCTAAGTGGTAATTAGAAATGTGAGAAAAAGGACCCAAGCATAGAGAAATGAGTTCCACCAGCACATTACAGTAAATGTGGTTTGGGAAAGCTCAGATGTTCATCATTGTATTCCTCCAACCAGCCGGCCCAAAACATAATACATTATAATTCCAAGTGTTGTTAGTGTTCCATTTTTATCTATTGTTTACAGTGTGAAAACCAAGCCCAGTGTTGCATCCTTACTCAAGGACCATGTTGCAACATCTCATGTGGACTGTGACACGAGGAAAGATTATTCACGTAATCAAATCATGGCCTTCCTATTTCCTCAGGCCTTTTGCCCTGAAAATGTGACTCTCACTTTTAAAGTGCTAGCTTTGAGTAGCAGTACAAAGCAAAAGTACACTTTTTTTTTAGTTTTTAAAAATGAATACTGCCTGTGCAATGTCATCATGCATGAATTGACAGGGACTGTTGGAATTACAGTGTCTCATCAGTCAAAAGCCTTGAATTCACAACAGCAGGTAACTGAATTAATGGAACTCAGTTTTGTAAAACAGTTAAATCATGGCAGCATTATGCCTAATATCTGGCAGGTGGAATAAATACGAGTTCTCTTCTTCTGAAAGTATTGAAATATTTGCTGAGGTCTTAATGTCTGTGGCTCCAAAAACTGAGAGTAAAGAATTGTAATCTCATTGCTCACACATTTCTCCAAATTGTTTGACAATGTTTTTGCTATTGTTGAGCTTTTTTTTCTTGTTTTCTTGTACTTTGTTAAAGCTGGACCACATTCCAAGTTTAGAAGTGAAGATCTTGGATAGTTTGTGCACTTCTGCTTCTGTCTTCTGTTATTCTCAGATCCTGCTGTCACATAAGTGTGTGTTTCTGCTGAAGTCAGTATCTAGGGGAAAAAAAAAATCTTTTTTTCCAGGCCAATAGCAATCTCTCTCAGTAGAAGGACACTTTTAAAGGTTTTGCTATAGCAGATGCAAAGCAAAAGGATAGATGTTGGGGGAAGATGTCTGGTAAGATAACTCTGAACATCTCTGCTGTGATAGAATTTTCCTAAAAAGAGCAGATGCCAAGAAAAAATACTCACAAACCCTTTTTACTGGTTGTGGATTATGCCTCATATTCTTCTGGGTCCTTGGTGTCCATTCTTGCCCTATTTTATTTTCTTGAAGGTAGCTGTAGGCTACTGAGAGGCCATAAATTTTAGAGCAGCAGGAAAGGAGGGACCTAACCCTTATTTAGAGACTAAACAAGGACAGAAAGCTCCTCCATCTCTCTGCTTCTTTCACATGAAGTGAACGTAAGAGTCCCTTTTGGACACAAAACAGGACCAAAGCATCTTTTAGTTGATACATTTCTTTATTCTGGTCCATCATATGGATCAAAATTCAGTTAATAGTTGAGCTCAAGGCAGATCTTTAATCTGTGGTCAGATAGACTCACTTTGAGGTTGTTCAGGTATGAAATGTGACAAATGGACCTTTCATCTTGTAGCATGAGTTCTTTTTCCTTGCCATTTGCTTCATTTCTTCCAAGTGTAAGGTTTTGAATGATCTTGGTCAGAAGATCTTGGTTCAGGGAAGCATTTTGAGACAAAATAGAGTGTTCATGAAAAACTAAGAAAAAAGCAGTAAGAAGGAGGGATGTGGTCAATTGTATTTACTGTTCCAGGCCACAGGGACACTTGTGTGGCAGCCGCAGAGCTTCTGATCTGTAATATAGCAGTCTTTGTCATTTCTGGCCTAAAGGAGAATATTGCTGTCCTTGGCTTTAGAGGAGGGAAGGACAGTCTCCTCAGATGGAGTCTCTGATACTCTTGTGACTTTTAGATAATTTTCAGAGATTCTTAACATCCATAGTTTCAAATTAAATCTCTGTGCTGTTCTCAGACAATCCTCTCTCCCCCCGTAGCTTCTTGCAGGGCCTTTCAGTTATAACATGATCTGGCAGAGTAGAAAGAGGAGAGAGTTTTATCTTCAATGTCATCCAGGCCTGCAACAGCTGTGTGGGAGGAAAGACTCAAACTGCAAAGTATCAGAACTGGAACTGAACCCTGATAGCCAGGTCTGCCTATCATCTCACCATTATCATAATCACAATACATTGCTTCAGCTAAATGCAAGGTAGAACAAGAGGTTAGATTATGGTGCATTCCCAAAAATGAACATACCATCTCAAGTCAGAGACAATGCTAACAAAACAAGGATCAGCTTTAGCTGGAATGTGGGTATTTGCTGGAAAAGAGGGAGCGAAACGTGAATCAAATTCTACCCAGAGTTTGCAAATCAAAGAACTACTGAATTACAAGTGATTTTTTCAAAGGACTGCAAGAATTTCTACCAGGTTACCAAGGGACTTCTGTCTCATGGTGAATTATAAGCAGAAGACAGGTGCAGGCATAGATTTGACTAAAATATTCAGTTTGAGACACGGTGGAACTTTCTGCTGTTTGGTTAAAATTCCTTGTCCTAAATCACAAGCAGTTCCTCCTCTTTCACTTAATCCCAAAGGGATCGTTACAGCAGTGGGCACTGAGTAAGTGAGCACATTACCAGTCTGTTCATTCAATAAATATCCCTTCTGCTATCTGTGCGTGAACAGAAGGGAGTGAGTCAAAGCTGAACAAAGAATTGCAGTGCTCTTGGAATTCAGCCTGCAATCACATCCATGTAATGCCACTTTAACTCCAGTATGATTCTGTTGTAGGTTGGAATAAGTTTTGCTCCTCAGCTAAGATAAGTTGTAGGCCTTGTGCCAGGTGTTGCAAAGAGCATTAATACCTGTTCTCGTCTTGCAGCTGTTGTTTGTTGTGTTCTAAGGCTGAATTTGTTTTCAGTATTTTTCTCAGTGCAATTTTTGCAGCTTCCAGTACTGCCTCAATGCCCCAACTTGTAGCATTTTGTGGAAATGAAGGAGCTGAGAGCGTGTATGTATGTATTTAGAGTTAGCAAATAATGACGTGAGTAAGAGCTGCTAAGAAATTGTAATTCTTGGGGCATTCCCCACAAAAACTGCTGTGAGTCACCCCTCTGAGATGGGTAGGGTCAGACCTTGCACATGCTCCCATGGTATTTGTCCAGTGGTCCTCGCTTCAGAGAAGCTGCTGGTGGTGACAAAGATGTGCTGGACTGGTCACTGGCCTTATTTCAATTTCAGATATGGAACTGTGGCTTTTGAACAGCTGGAGATGAAAGGAATGTGCACCTTTCACATCTCAGTTGAGAGACTGTACCAGGATATGTTTATTGAGACAATTTCAGGGTGAGCAGCCACTGGCTGGTTTTTTGGTTTTTTTTGTTTTGTTGTTGTACCACGTTTGCTGTAATGTGCCGCGCAAGCAGGTGCTGTGGCTGTCCTGAGCTGGGGAAATCGTGGTGGTTCTGCTGCAAGGTTCTCGTGTCACATCATCCTCTGCCATAACAAAACACCAGCAAATGGCTTGGCACAGAGGAGGGTAAGGTTCTTTTCCTGAGGTGAGGGAAGGGAACTTGCCCCACACTGATGATATTGTTTGAGCTTCAAAAGAGCCTCTGTTTGAGTACTTCTGAAAGTTTCTTGGTAAATTGAGGTGCCGCACAGAGCAATTAGAGAGCAGACCTCAAGGTAGAAATGTTTAATCCTTATTTTTAGCACCTTGCATTTTTTGAGTGCATCTCATACAGTGAAGTAGATTAGTAAATAAAATAAAGACAAGGGAATGCAGGCATAAAAATAAATAATTTTGTCATAAGCAGATGGTGCACTTGTATTAAAGCCAGATGAGATGCAAAGAGATTGTAGACTGAAAGCTACATGTCTCTTGGAGCAGTTCCCCCTGAGCATAGTGTCAAGTTAGGGATCACAGTACACTCTGAGAAGATTGAAGTTTCTTTTCCTTGCTTCAAATGAACTTAACTGTTTTGCATGCAAAAGCATGATATTTACAGTTTAATAATTCTCTGATGAAGGGCTCTTAATTCCTAAATTCATTGAAATGTTGGTTTTGGTAGATAGGCTACACATGCTGTGCAAATCTCAAGGGAGTTATTTAAGTAATTTATATAAGGAAACCTTTCTTGAGAATCTCTGTATGTAACAGATGGGTATTACTGCCCTGTAAAGTAGATTATGATTTCCCAGGCACTCAAATCCAGGAACTCTTGGTTTTGTTTGTTACTCCTGTGAAGAGACAAAGCCTAACGCTGACTTTGGAACCCTGCAGAGCATAAGCAATGCTACCAGACTGGAATTATTAGTAGGCAGAGACCTCTGGTGGAAATTGTTCAGTACTTCAGGGAAATACAGATCTCTATTTTGGAGCAAAGCTTGGAAAGCCCTCCTGGTGAGACAGGTCAGAGGCCTGAGAAGGACTGCATTAACAGCAGCATAGATATTCTTTATGTGGCTTTTCTCTCTGTCCTTTCTAGGAGAGCTGAATGAACTCTCTTTAAAGAAAATAAACAATCTAACTTGGATCTGTACACAAGTACAACAACAGCAACTCTTCAGGCTGTCTCTGGGAAGCAGCAGTCCATTTGACCCAGCAGTGTCTTGGCAGCCTGCAGTGTGTCCAGGGCAGCAGCCGTGCTGGAGGTTCACCTTTGGCCAACACAGGGAACCCCAGGGAGAAGAGAAAGTCCAGGTGGGCAAGTCCTTCTGGCATCTGCACCATGGTATAGCACCAGTGTGTGCTAAGGAGCTTCAGAGAGAACCATCAGCGAGATGTTGAAGCCACAATCCCTGTGCTAGTCTGTCCTGCAGGAGCTCCCTCATGGATATTTTCTTTTATTAATTTTATTAAATTAAATTAATATTAATTTTGGACACAATGGACAGCTTGCAGTACACAGCCAGTGCCTCAGCTCACAGCAGGTTGAATAAAACTAAAGCAGGACTTGACCCAATAGTTTTTCCCAGTAGGCTGCAAAATTTTGGTAGCTGTCAGAATTATTGGCTTTCCATGTCTGAAAAGGAAACTGGTTTTGCTCTGGGACAGCAGTAGAGCAAAAAAACCCAGCAAAGCCCTCCAGGTTCAACAACTGTCCACCACACACTATTCTGAAGAGTCCCAAGTTCACTTCCTGACAACAGGGTTCAAGCTTAAAAATAAAAGAACATTTCTGAAAATTTCAACTCATGTGCTTTTATTTTCTCCCCAAATCATAAAAATTCACACCAAAATGTCTAGAAGTATATGCTGATCAGTCAGCCCTTTGGTCTGGTTTGACACAGAGCTACAAGCAGTATAATGAATCCAATTTGGAGTAAATTATGCTATGAAATGGCTCCTGTGTGAAGTTTAGAAGTTAATGGAAAGGTTTCTACTGCTTCAAGTTTTTGATTGTGCTCACAGAGCGCATCCCCACCAGCTGCATAGTACACACACATTGTAGATGCATTTCAGCAGTTTCTCAGGACATTTACAACTGCAGTTTTCTCTGCTTTAAACTCAGCAGAGTGTAGCTGGTGGCCACGTGTACAAGGAATGGTAGTGAGCTTTTCAGTGGGAGTGACAGTTTGACAGGCATCTTGTAGGGGTTGGGATATTTGTTTCTAAACTTAAGCTTCCCAGTGGAATTCTCATTTCTCTTCAAAAAAAATCTGCAAAAACTTTCTTGTCTTATTCTCAGACCAAAGCCCAGTTTAGAAATCCCAGCTTTGCAGTATTTTAGTTCTCTTGGTTGAAGTTTCTATCAGGTAATTTTCATACACAACTGTTCTTGCTCCTACTGACACAAACAGTCAGTACTGAATACTTGTGAACTAATTCAGTTCACACACATCTCTTCATTTAAAAGAATATCCAGAGTCACAGATTTTCTGTTTAAAGAAAAAATCAGATAATCTTGGCCTAAAGCTCTCTCATCCAGCAGCCAACCCCAAAGTCCAATCTCTGTATGTAACTGCTTCTTCGAAATTCCTTCTCAGACTTCAGTTCTGCCTCATTATTTAACAAACCACTTCTCACACAAGTCCTAGATATATCTTAGGAATTCCTGTGCTGCTTGGCTTTTGATTTTCAGAAGAAACCATGGGTCTTACAACCTTTGTCTCACACAAAGAGCCCACTGACCCAGTCACTGATGTTTAATTATATCCTCTAATACCTTCTTCCTAAAACATTGTTTGACTCTTCTTGGATCTACACTAACACCAGTTTTCTCTGGTAGATAGAATATGCAACCTGGAAAGTTTAAAATATAAAGAATGTATTCCCTAAAATGCAGAGTTTCATTCGTACAGATCAGTTTCCCTGTCGTGCCAGAATAAATCACTCAAAACTATTTTACATTATTTCCTACTAGCCATAAATACAATTCACACTGTGATAATCCTTGCTGTGATATTGGGCCTGAATGTTGTTCATTTCTCCAGATGCCAGCAGTTTTTGTAACCTGTCTGTACTTCGATTTTGTGACAAACATTTGTCACAGATACAGGCTCCACTGAGCTCTGTGTTAGATATGTGCAGAACAAACAAAGTTTCTGAATTTTTTATACACTCCACCATAACATTTTCAAAACCGTGTCTTTACTGAGGTTTTTGTTGCTAATTCCTGTGAGCATTCCGATCTGCACTGACATTTCAGGTAACTTAAGCACTCTGGTGGCCATTTTAGTGTCAAAGGAGAAAAAATAAGATATATAAGATGTTCTGAGTGTTCGGTTTCCATGTCATCCTCAAAAACATTCTTAAAGGTCTAGCAATTCAAACTGAAAATAATTTGAACATTTTTTGGCATTACAGTCAATGTTCATAAAGAACCATGTGCCCAGCTTAGGATAGTCACTACAAAGCTGCAAACTGACTCCATTATTTTACAGAGGATTAAACACTAGGCAAAAATTTACTTACATTATTGTGCTCAACTCTGATGAAATAATTGAGCTTGCACATGGAAGGAACGTGTAGCCCACCAAATCCTTAAAAATACCCATTGTTTTTATTAGTATTTTACCTGTTATGCACATCATTAGCATTTTAAGGAGAGCAAGAGTCATAGTACATATATTTCTGAAACTGAGCCAGCTTTAGAGAAAGCTAACATTATCTTCCTTTCACCCTACAACTAAGAGGATTAGAAGTACAACAGAAAGCAAGAATGTTTAGAAAGTCTGTTTTGGAGACCACTTTAAACGCATTTGTCTGTTACAAATGATCACAGAAGTGAATATTAAAAGATACATAGCTGAATTTTGGAATTGTGGAGGTTTTGGCAAGCAAGTAAGAAGCCCTTTTCACATAGTGTCATCTGTTTTTACTTTTACACTAAAACAGCCCTGCGGTATCCTTTTAAATAGTGCAGGAGCCCCCAGCTGGGCCTCCCTGACTTGTAGTGCAAAACCCACCAAAATACAGAAAAACCTTTGCCTCCAAATGGTGAGAGCTGTGGGTCAAGAGTGCACGTGTGCATGCCATAATACAGGACAGAGTGGTGTGATTTGTATAGATTTTACAGATTAGAAAGTAGGCCAGTTTTGTCACCATATTGACACCTTCTGCTAGGTGAAGAATTCAGACTAGCCCAAAAACAAAAGCCCAGCACTGGGACTAATCAGCCTTTAAAATGGAGTAAATTGCCATTTTTAAAGCAGCTCCATCCCCAGCAGTTTTGTTAGCCAGGAGATGGAAGACTCCACTGAATCCAGTAGGAATTCAGCTTTGACACTGCCCAAGCACATCCCAGTGCACGGTGACACAAAGAGGTGACATCTTCAGTCTTTTGAAGTAACAGTGTCTTGTTTGCCTCCATGGGCTGTTCCATATGGAGATGTCTCCTCTACAACACTCGTTCCGCTCTCTCATTTATTCCTGGAGTTTCCTGCAGGACATTGGAGTGATGCAGTCAGTATATGGATAGACAGTAACAATGCAGCTCCAGGCCGTAGGAGCGCCACCACATAACCCAGATTCCCATCCACTGCAGGAATAATTGGACATGTTCTGACCTGGCTTCTGCTCATTTCTGCAGCACCATCTCCAAATGCCGCTGCCCATTCCGTGGAAGACTGGAGCTGGCCGTGCTGTGGGGTGGGGCAGCAGCCTTTGACATGCCTAGCAATGACCTACATGCCATGGATCTGAAGGGAAACATTCAGGGGCTCAAAGCCCTCGTTTTTAAGTGTTTGAAGCACAAGCTTCAAACAAAGGAGCTTGCAGGAGCGCTTCACTAAAAAAATGAGGGAAATGGAGCATTTGTCCTTAATCCAAACCAGAGTGGTTACTGACAGAAGAAGGATGCTGGTAAAGGATCAAAGCTATTGCCAAAAAAAAAAAAAAAGGGGTAGTTAAAAGAGACGGTACGGCAGTATCCTCATTCCCACTGATACTTCCCTGTCTGCAAGACACTGAGAGAGACTGCACATAAACATTCTTATTGTCATGTCACATGATGGTGCTGCACTGATGGTGATGGATTTCCTGGCAAATGTTTGTGTGGAAAGGCAAACATATGGCAGAGTGATCTACTGTGAGACAGCTCTTTGGACCTCGCCAGGCCGCCAGGAATGCTCGGGATCAGTCAGAACCAGTAGGTTCCTTACAGTGTGTGTGTGTGAAGATGTGTGTGAGAGAAAATGAGTTCATATTCAGTGAAATAAAGGAATGTCTGGTGTCTGAGGGTTTAAATTTGTGTGTATACTTTGCTGAATACAATTTAACATTATATATGTAGACAGTTTAAGCAACATGTAATATAAATGGAGTCTACTGGTTTTTCATTAGTAGTCTATAAATGTGCAGAACTACAGAGTATTTTTAAGACTGAAATTCTGTCCAGAGAACTCAAAAGCAGGATCTTGCTGGTCAGGCAAGAGCACAGTGAGCATTAGTGGGAGCTTTACAGTCGGCAGGCTTGCGTGAGCGTGCTTCCTTTCATTGCCTTGTGCAGCAGGAAACTGGCCACACCAGATACACAGTGGCCAAATTATTTCTTGTATTGCTGTCAGCAAAGTTGCACCAAGGCAAGGCCATTTGGTCTATTGACCTTTGCTATAACTACAATTATTGTAAACTACGTATTTGCTGAGAAATTAATTCCTTGCTTTAATTTGACACTTTATTAACTTGAGAAATGAACACAAAATAGAACCATCTTTTGCCTGTTCATTTAAAGTCCCATTGCTGAAACAAACAGACAAACAAATTGCACAAAGTTTATATAGTGGCCAGTACTATGTGTAAAACAACTTACAGCTTGTGGTTATAGAACAGCCTGCTGTTACTTGTTTATATTGCTACCCTGAATCTCGATTCTTCTTATCCTCTGTTAACAATATTAATTTTATGTTATGTGGACATCCATGTAAATAGTTTATATTGGTTTGAATCCTTCTATGTTGGATGCTGAAGTCTACATCCTGTGAGTTCCCTAAGCTACCATTGCAAGGTAAGAACTGTCCTGGAAGACTGGGAGTGAGCAGAGGACACTGCATGGGAAAGCAAACTGCAGCTCATTTCAATTTCTTACTATTGCTGCCTCAGATGTGTCCTTCATGCAGAAGTATGGAAAAGTAGATCTTTTCCTGTGGCAGGTCCAAAATAATATGTGGGTCCAGAGCTCTGCTTGAACTGAGGCCTGTGGGACAGCACAGTTTAACTGAAGGTCTGTGGTGCCTAACCACTCCTACCAGTTCTTGCCTTTCTACTGATGTTCTGCCATGCTCCAGAAGTTCACTGTTGATCACTGGCTGGCAAAAAGCAGCTGTGAATGTTCATACTATTTCTTCTCTTTAGGCACCGTGGCCCACAAACACTGACTTGTATCTTCAGAGGGCCAGCACGTGCCTGCCCAGCAGAGCAAGCTGCCAGGCCCTCCAGCTGCCAGGCCCTGTGAAGGTGCAGAGGGAGGATGCAGTACAAGCAATTAACAGAGGCATTACATGAATGGACAGAAGATTTGGGTATCGCTTTTGGTCCCAAAGTTCCTGCTCAGCTCTAGACTGGCATTATGCCCTTTGAAAGTTTTAGTGGGAGGTTTGCCTGAGTAAGACAGGAGCATCATGTCCAGTGGGAGTAGCAAGCAGTCTATTAATACCTCTTTCTTATAAGACTATCATTGCCAATTCTGTTTTGCTGCTTCATCTCATAATACTCTCTTTGACTTTCTTAATACTAACCAGCCTAAATACTTTATGCTTGTCTTCCAGCAATATACTAAGCCCTTTGCTGCTGCTACTCAGTGAAGATAGGTTATAATTTGTCTTCTGAAAACGTTTTCTTCTGAAACATTGTAGTTCTCTAAACTGCAGTGGGAAGGTTTGAACTGGGGTTCATGTTCAATAAGATAGCATCCACTTAATTGTGGCAGCTAAAGAAAAAAATAAACGAGTGGACAGAAACAAGCCATTTCCTTATGAAGACGCTGTGTTTTTATTACATAGTAATGCTTTCACTTCTCTAGAAATATGTATGTTTCTCTGCAAATCTCTGCAAATAACACACATCGGCAAGGATGTGTACTGGTTTGTAATATTTATATCGGTTTTGTATCTTACTGCGATTTTACATTTTAGCAACTCGGTTTTTCAGTGATATGAATCAGGAGCTGCTTCACTGCATCAAAGTAGCTAAAGTGGCACAAACAGTAGCAGAAACAGACCTCTGACTTCTAAGAGACCTAGTGCATATTGGCTGTTTGCTAGCAAGTGCAGTAGCCCTGATTTTTTATTGTAATATTTATTATTTATAAATATGTAACTTTCCAAACTCAGAAGAGGAAAACCATGCCTTCTTTGAAGAGGGCAGTGTTGAGAAAAACAAAGTCAGACTGTGGGAAAAAAGATACATTATACAACAAAGGATCACTGAAACACTGGGCAAGGTAATATTAATTATACATTTTAATCTTAATTGTTATTAAGCATGCCAACTTCCTTTCCTCCTCCACATCCTACTCATGACCTTTCTTTTTCAACCTCTATACCACTTAACTCCAGGCTCCTATGCCAACCCTCACTCATTAGAGGTGTGGTAGACCTAATCAGCTATCCCTGGTTTTCTGGGGGGGATGGAGTTTTGAGAAAGGAATTCAAAAGAAATGAGGTTACAGTTCTTAGAAGGACATGTCATGAGCAGGAGTACAGGCTGCAGATCTCTGAGAGACAAATAGGTGAGCAGGATATTAGGTTTGGTTAATGGAGAAAAAAATCAACATGTGGCTGCCACATGACAAGATGTAAGTAGGAAGGGGCAGACTTGCAGGCCATCACAAGAAACATGATCTGGAGGTAGAGGGTATGTGGAATGTGTGAAGAAATGTGCTTTTAAGAAGTTCTCACGGGAGGCAGCTGGAACCAGTTCTTGCATTGTGCAGGGTGGTGTGCTCATCTCTCTCAGAGTACACCAGCAGGGTTAAACAATAGGAGGTCAGACCAAGTGTGGTGGTGGTGGATGCAGCCACTTCGGTCCCTCCATCCTGGCTTCCTGTCATGCCCTGGAGAGGAAAGGAATGGCTGCCCAGAGAGCTGAGTCCTTATTTGCTGGGAATGATGGAGGGAGAGAAGGTAATTTGCCCAGTTTTCTGCCTGATGAGCCATGACCCCTGCAACCCCTCAGGTGTAATATCATCCATAGCCACTTCCCCAGGCACTTCTTCATGCCCGTTTCCATGCTGGCACCCAACATGGTCGTCACCCTCAGCATCACCACAACCACCGAGCCTGAGGACTCTCCTCAATGCTTCAAACCCAGTAGTATCTCAGTCCTTACCTCCAAGTCCCTTTGAGGACTCATCATTCAGGAGCCAGGGGGATGATGCAGTAAGTCTGGGCAGGATGGGGGTAGTAAGGTGAGGAAAAAGTTCTGGTTTTGGCTGGGATATAGTTAATTTTCTTTACAGTAGCTCATATGCTGCTGTGTTTTGGATTTGTGACTAAAGTGGTGTTGACAACACAGGGATGTGTGGGACTTGGCTGCCTGCTGGAGTTAACCCACAACAAAGAAGCAGCAGGATGCTCAGTCCTGTGAAGCCAAGGTGTAAAACACAAGTATGACAGGAAGAGGATATTTCCAAGTGACTCTTGAGCAAAGCAAAGTGCTTATAAAGAATGGCAGTATCCTCAAAAGCACTGCTTCACGTGAACTGGAGAAAGAGGGCATGGGGATGGGGGAGGTCAAGAAAGATCTACAGAGGTCAAATGTGGAGAAAAGTGCCTTCACAGAGATGAAAAATGCTCATGGAAAAAGGAAGATAGTGAGATTTGGATGTGGCCTAGGTATAAGACATGAAGGGAGATGGGCGTAAGACCCAGTTTATTGATTTGAGTCATT
The DNA here is from genome assembly GCA_013400235.1 of Oriolus oriolus. Classification (NCBI taxonomy): domain Eukaryota; kingdom Metazoa; phylum Chordata; class Aves; order Passeriformes; family Corvidae; genus Oriolus; species Oriolus oriolus. The sequence goes on from VXBT01001421.1 coordinate 463,227, forward strand.
GAGAGTTTGGAGATGTTGCCCCTGGAACAGAGAAAGATGATCTGAAGAATGTTTCAGAGGTGACATGCTGAGAGTTTTTCTGCTAATTTCAACACAGTTGGGATGACATTCTTGTCATTTAGTTTGCATTCTGTTAAACTCTTCCTGATGCCAACCTATCCAGGAAGAAACTCCTGACAGAATTATTATTTTTTTTTCCTACGATAACACTTATGCATTAGACTACAGTACAACAAATGAGATTCAGGGCTTGGGTTCTGGAAGTGTGAATTCTTGAGCAATAGGTACGTACCATCATCAAACTGCTGCTCTTGAGAGGGGTTTTATGGTACAAAGCAGCAGCAATCTCCAGAAACTGAATGCTAGCTGCATTATTTCTTTGTTTCCTGACACTGTCATTCAGGTGATACAAAAGTGAAGTTTCAAATCTCCTTAAATAAATGTGTTCTGTTGTCCATGTTGGGATGTAATTATTCATTAAGTCACATTTCAAAAGGCATTTTGATGAATGTACCAGAGGGCATGTGAGATAAATCCTTTTCTCCAGTATTTATGAGGGGGGAAACTATGATGGGGTAAGTGTCACGAATCTGGCACTAAATTTATTGTTCTTGTCAACTCTCAACATACTTCTCACCCAATAAATCTCTGAGACTTTAGATGACACATCTAAAATATTTCTCCAGAGGAGAAATATCTGTTGCAGGTTTTCTTTCTTAGGTATTATGGCTTTATAGCTTTGGAGGTGGAGTGTCTCACCTGGCCATTTGAAGAAGAGTTTTATGATGAGCCTATCAAATGGAAACGAGAGTCACTAGTTTCATTGTAATGAATTATGTCTGTAACAAACACTTAAAATTATGGGAGCAGCAAAGTAAATTGTGCAACTTCTGTCCATCAAGATAATCTTCATATCATGTGTAATGTTTATAGAAGTACTAGATTTTGATGAGTGTTTCCCAATAAAAGGCTTCGAAAACATCTCACATGCCACAAGAGAAAAATTCAAACAGTGAAGTTACAAAGTCACATAGTTAATGTTGTGAAATACTCAGGTTGCTGGAAAGGTTTGTGATACAATCTTTAATATAATCTCCTTCTCATTTGTTTTTTTTTCCCCCATAGAAAATCTCAGGCTGGTTAGCACTTAGAGACGGGGAGGTCATAGAGTCCGATGCCTTTGCATGCAGTGTGGATTTCCACATAAGCTGATGAGCTAACTGGCAGCACAGTGACAGGTCATTAGTCTTTGTATGGAGAACTTGCCAGCAGAGAATGAGATGTACTGGGCTACAGAATTTTGTTAGATAATGTGCAGTTTTTCTTGATTTATACTAAGATACTCTGAAATCTTTGTCTTCTTATACACATATCTGCTTTTACCTCTCTTTCTTAATGCCTTTCTGCTTTTCTCACATCCTTTCCAGGCTTCAGCTCCTGCTTCCCTTCCAGCTCTCCCCAGTTCTCTCACAGGGGGCCATTTTTATCTCTCATGAGCTTTGCTTCCACAGTCATCTCCAGTCATGAACTGAATCACATTCACTTTAGCCTAGAGCATATTTAGTCCAGACAGAACATGAGGCTTGTTTATTAATCCCTGTTGAGTGTATACAAATGCTTTTCAGACTCTGGCAACCCAGCTACATTTATATGGTATCTGGAAATTTGGTCATTTTACAATTATTTCTTTTACTGTCATTGTCAGAAGAGTTTTGATTCATCATTGAAAATTTCAATTCTAATGGTTAAATTATGAAAGATATGCAAGCAACTAAAACCAGAGGTTTGAATTGGAACTTGTTAAGCAGCACGTAGGCATCTTTTGCCTCGTGTAGCTTTAGCTGAAATGCCTGTAGAGAACAAGGAATGGCAGCAATGCCTACTTGCTAATAACATTTCCATCCCATACAAACCTTTCCAGCTTATAGTGGAAAGCTCCCAACCAGAGAGAAAGTTAATTTTAACTGAAGTGTTTCTATCTCTTCTGCCTCTAGGATACATGTTCACACCTCTGCAACATGTAAAGCAATCACCTTAAAGATTGTCTAATTTAATATGATTAGGAGTGTATAACATAAGAAGATCCATGAAACTGAGTATAGATAACTTGCTCCAGCTATGATACACACCCTTCTCCCTTCTAAGCTTATTAAAGAGCAAGCTTGAGATCCCCTGGTGAGCTTCTTATCACCAGTAATTAAGAATATCCTAATGGGCATGGTAAGTGCCTTTCTATGCATGTTGGGATGGACATAAACCATCATGGCCTCTTTCTGCCTGACATGAAGTAGCTCTGTGATTTCAGACAGTGCTCTCAGACATGTCTTGCACAGGGGAATGGCTCAGTTGTGATTCAGAACAATTTCCTATTAAAATATTTAACAGAGAAGCACTACTTTACTGTGGTCATGGGCAAAATACTAATCATGGTAATCATTACTGACACATTTTTACATACAGGAAAAGGAAATGCAGAAGGAAAGAATTATATCAGCCATAGTTAGGTAAGTAGAAATAAATACTTTTATCTCAGTATCTAACAGTAAAATTGATTGTACAGGTGGCCATGCTGCGGAGCATTTGCAGTCTGATCTCAGAAGAGATTGGAGAAGGGAAAGCAAAAATTGTAAGGTGCCCAGGGACAGAATGTTAGAGGCAAATGTAATAATTCATGTGGCTTCAACGGACACAATATAGGCAGCTTCTCACAAAGTGGCAAGTGCAAGATACCAGCATGAATAGGATTCACATACCAGACTGTCTGCATGCAAATAAGTGTGTGCAAAACCATGATCATGGAGTATTTAATGCAAAACTTAGGTATGTTTAAAAATTTATTCATGACTTTGGAAGGTTCTTTTGAAATTAGGCCTTTTTTGTCCACATGCTCTCTTCTTAAAGATTGATCTACACTTTGAAATCAATGAAATCCTTTCACTGTGAAAGTTTTCAACCAGGAATGTGCAGCTATTTTTTTCCTCATATGAACTGGGGAGAAATGATCAGAACTAGCTGAAAGCTTCTCAATAGCTTAAGAACACTGTTTTCCGGGAATTATTGGGAAAGCAAAATTCAGTAGTGTGGTAATGACTTCAAAGCAGTTACCTCAGACTCCATCTGTCCTGGGTGACTCAGGGTTTCACTTCTGACCACGCTGCTGGCCCTGCCACCTCCCTCCCAGGCCTGCTGAGCCTCTGTCATTACTGTCTCTGCTGCTGATACTTGTGTATACTGCCCTGCTCTGGGAATAGAACACCTGTCTGGCAGGGGGAGAACTGAGAGAGAACTTGGCATGATCATTCTGGGGAGTTTGGGGAGAAGGAGAGACCCATGCCTGCTGCAGGTCTCCCTTGCTCCATAAGGACATGGCTGTTGCTGCATCTGGGACCTGCTGATCTTTGTGCCCAAAGCAGACACAGCTCTTGGCTTCTGCACACTTGGGACCTCGCCTCTGTACGTGCAGTGCATTTATTAGCAAGCCTCTGCACCCCTCCACTCACTGTTATGATCTGAAACTGCTCTTGAAGTGTTTGGAAGAAACTCTCTTCCCTCCTCGAACTCTCCTTTGTAAGGGAAGAGAAAGGAACAGAATACAGGTGACCTAGCAGGAGATCTCAGGCTTTGTATGCTGTGATGAGTGGCTGAGGGGGGAATGCACATGACCAAACTCCTCTGCGTTCTGTGCCAAGGTTCTTTTTTGTGCTGGTAATGTGTGGAACATTTGATTTGGTTTTTCATTTGTCAGCAAGGAAATTTGCTTTTTCTTCTCCATCTTTTCCCAGCATCTTAACCATAGCTTGATGGAGGAACTATCTGCAGAGCATTCAAGAGTTTTCAGCTGGCCAAACTTGAACAGTTCTTACCTTAGCAACTCATTTGTCCTTTGCTGTCTATACACACGAGGAAAAGAGAGCTGCATCCCTGCATGTCCATGGGATGAGTTTTCTTTGGAACTCTAGTATATGATTAGCTTCACTGCGGACTAGAAACATTATCTATCCATTCACCGCATTCTCTGCAGACACCAGTGTTGGGACAAAAAGAAATAAAAATGTGCACATGAGATGTTTCAGTTTTGTATCTAGTCACTTCGAATGTTGCTGTTTTGGCATTAGCAGTACATTGTTGTTTGGGTGTGTATATAAAGTGTACAGTTTCCTCTTGCAAGAAATTGGCACACATCCTGCTCCTTTCTGATTTAAGGTCACTAAATAAGTTACTAGAAAGAGCTATTCATATATCTGAGATGAAAAGCAAACAATGCATTAAAAAAAAAGGCAGCTCCATGTCCCTAGTAAGTATTGTGGAGGGAAGGCTGGTTTGGGGAGGTAATAGAGGTGTAGGAGGTTATGGCTAGAGGCTATGCAGCACATAGGATTATTCTGGACAGAGTCCGATCAGACTCCCCAGCTCCTATACTCAGAGATTTTATTTTACATTTTTCTGCAGGGCATTTAAACTGAAATTAGGTATCAGTTTAAGAGGATACAAAATCCTATTTGATGTGAAAGTGAAAGCGAGCTGTTTGGCCAGATGTACATACTGCAGGTGGCTGCACTGGCAGCCCTGTCACTGATCGGTACTTCAGAACAGGTAACAGCACTGAGCGCAGTGCAGGCTAATCATCCACATGTTTATCCAGCTTTCTGGAATTCTTCTTCTGTTATTAGTCTGCTACTGATACGTGAGCTAATGATTTTACAGCAGTGCTTCCACCAGCAGGGAAGTGCTTATCCTTTTTTATGACCCAGAGTGAAAACTTTCTTTACATACTAGCAACAGCAGCATTTGGGCTCCAGAGCCACATCTGGGGGCACCATAAACAGCAAGTCTTCTTGGTCCTGTGCCAGCCCAGGAACAGGTGCTAGAAGAATAATTTATTTATCTTATTTTTCTGTGGTTACCAGCCCATTGCAGACTGGAAGTGCTCTCTATGGTCCATCTACTCCCTCCCCAGAATGTGACCCTACTCTCTTCAGCCACCTATTTCCTTCTTCAGCAGGAACTGCTTGTGACAAGGTGCTTTCCTTGGGAGTCACAGAAGTACCAGCCAGAGCTGTCTCCCTAAACCCAAAGAGGACAGCTGCCATCTTAAATGTGGGAGTGGTTGGGCAACCTATTGCTAGAGTTTCAGCCTTTGCAACAGAACCTTTCCTAAACTTTGCTGCTTGTGACCCACCTTTCTAGTTTTGCTCCACTAGGTAATACTTGAGTATAATAAATGTCAATAATAATTGATGTTTGAACATTGCAGCTGAACTGGTAACATTATGGTAAAAGCAGCAATATCTGGGACTTGTGAATTACCACTGCTTCCCTTCCACGGGGAAAAACTGGCATCACTTGGCAAGCAACAGATCCCAAAAACCCTGTGAGGGGAAGTCCCCATTGTGCAGCTCCAAGGTCCATGGCTTGGTGGATGTGGGTTTTAGTTTTAAGCTGAGAAGGCAGATGGAGGGTCTGGCAGCGGAGAAGAGGCTGGGTACAGAAATTGGGACAACCTTGTGCTTAGGAGGCAGGCCGTTGCCTAGGGTCCGCTCAGGCTGCTTGGCATGGGGAGGGCTCGGGAGGGGTGTGCAGGCAGCCGCAGGAGCCGGTGTGCGCTGGGCCCGGGCCTCCATGGCAGGGGGGGCCGGGGCCCTCCCAGGCCCGAGGGCCGGGCGCCTTCGGCCGGGGGAAGCGGGCGCCGAGCTGCCAACGCCGGCCGGCTTCTCCTCGCCGCCCGGCTTCCATGTCGGGCGCGCATAAAGAACCATGTCATGCTTCAGCGGGGAAGGGAGGGCCGGGCGGGACTGGAGCGCTCTCTGCTCTCCTATTTTCATAGAAACCGATCTGTGTACCTAGAAAATAACAGGAAGGGA